>WYDF02288648.1:0-16462 GCA_009867245.2 Adranes taylori
GTCTTCATTCGCGAGCAGAGGGCCTCGCAAAATGAATCTTGCCCACATAAATTTATGATCTTGCGCCGCCACTGAATATTATATATATTTTTCTTAAACATCAAAGTATATAAATCTATGAACGTTGATCCGTAACTACATAGTAAGAAATAAGTTATACGGTGATAATTTTCCAGTCTAGATACATTTTCGGTGGACCTAATTTGATTTTGGAAATAACGCTGGCTTGCGTCGTAACCGCACATTAATAGGATGTGAGTGCTTGTTCATCTTACGATCCTACACCATTTGATTTCATGTTAGATATCGTCCACACTCCTTGTTTTATAATATATATATAGTTCAATTTGAAATGTTTGTGGTAGAGAAAACAATTAACTTAATTACTCAACAATATATTTTTGATGTGGATGCTGGAAGTATAAATAGAATATATTTAAAGCTGAGTTCGTCTATTTATACCAACTCTGTGCATAAAGGAAAATCTACTTACTCAATTAATACATGTTGCACATAATGCAACTTTTTCTAATTTCCGCTGTTTTCATTACGTCTGTTTAAGCTTGCGTCTAAACAACTCAACATGTGTTCGAGTAAATATTTAAAATATGAAATTAAATTCAGACTAAAAACGACTGTATGATATATGAAAGGAGTAGCAAAATACAAAAAACATGTTCTTACGGTCACCTCAAAGCTTAATTTTCATCTACAAAGCTGGAATCCAATATAATTTAGTTTAGATTAGTTTTATTATTAAGCTAAATTAACAAAATTAATTTAGCTTCGTGAAATTACTATAACATTAATAAAAGTTTTATAATTACATTTAAAATTTATAGTCGTAATACGATTGACTTATGATGTAATTAGTTGAAGTTTCTTTAAATTTTTTGTACTGTTGTTCTGTCATCTGCAGAAAGTTGAAGAATCTAATTCCAAGATGACTTGGTCCATTTTATAATCTAAGCCAGTCTCCATCTTTCGAGGATAAAGCCGTTTCTGTTTAATGTATCATACTCGCGCACTTCTTCCATGCGTCTTAGATTGTCTCCATTTTTCCTTATCCAGAGTATGCTTTGTGAAATAAAAGTACCGCAAACAGTTATTATGTTTAGTCTAGAAAATAAAGGTTTGCAATCTGCCCTGTACGTAGCACCAGCAATCAAGCGCACTGCACGTCGTTGGAGTGCGAATATACGATGGCGAGCCGTCGAGTGACCCCATAAGAAAATTACGTATGATAGTACACCGTGAATGACTCAAAAGTAGGCCGTTCACAGTACCTTGCAGTCCTCATGAAATGATCAGCACAGTGTAAGGTCTAGCCGGATTCCGAGAAATTTAACACAATCTGGATTAGATGCATCGATCTTTCTCAGAGAAAAAATCATTTCCTGAATTTTATTTTCAGTTAACAGAAATTGGTTCCAGTTAAAGCATTCGGCTGTCTCTCCTCGAGATACCGCAGTTTGTAAAGTACACTGCTCTAGACTTTTGTTGGATACTCTTAGGGTGGTTTCATCTAGGGTGGCGTATAAAGAAACAGTGCCAGTGACATTCACGGGCAAATCAGTAATGTAGTTCAGAAAGAGCAGAGAGTCAAATGCCTTGCTGAGATCACAGAAATAGAAATAGATCTATATTCCCCAGGGTTATAAGACTGTAAAGAACTTTTAATCAATTTGCTGGCTGCATCAGCAGTTGACAGATGCTTAGTAAAACCATATTGATTCGGTACTAATAGGCAGGTAGTTTCAATAAATTCACATATTTGTTTCTTAAGAGTTAATTCATACAGCTTTGATACTACGGGCTACAGAGTAATTGGTCGGTAGTTCGTTACGTCAGAAGGATCTCTGCTTGGCACAACAGCAAATTGGCATAAAGGCAACTAGTTATAAATTTTCCAGAAAGATACATTTCTTTATATTTAAGTTGATCAGCTTCACAAGTGGAATAATAATCACATTTTGCATACATTTAATAACATAAGTGATCAAACCATAGTTTTAAGTTTTTTAAAGAGATCTCTCAAAACATATACCTCAGGAATTTATCAGTGAAGAAAGTTAATAGATACATTTTATCAAAATTGTCCCATTTTATAAAAAATATTGTTCTGCGCAAAGTAATGAATTCTTCGACTTACATAAGAAGGAGGAGACCGGGGCTATCAGACCAAGCTCATCGACGTTTTTCTGGGTAGCACCTGTTGTGCCGAAGGAACGAAAGTGAGAGCTTTGCTGACGAACGCACCATGTATCTAGATAGGCAAACAGGACTAACTTATTTGCTTGACAAACTCACAATTTAATTTTGTAAACCCTAATTGTGTGACTGACTAATTTCCAAATGCCACATATAATATAGTTATGTATACTTAGTTGCCTAACTTAACATAGTTTTAGCAGATTTATTCTGTGTCGGATGGCGCTACGTAGTTGTGTTCAGAAGTAATGTGTGCAGACAGGTGACACCCGTTTGCGTTGCTAAATATGTGCATACGTGTGGTGATCGGCTTCCAAACGAGCCCCCATCGCTGTTTCCGAAGCATCCGAGGCTTCTAGAAAGCCTTCGAAGGAGTCCCCAGCATGCAGAGCAAACCCTTACAGCTTAAAAATATATTACGTGCAATATTAAAGATAGGTTTAAAAAATATATATTTATTTGCATTTTTTATTAATACTACCACCACATGTATGCACATATTTAGCAACGCAAACTCACCTGTATGCACACATTATTTCTGAACACAATCACGTAACGCTATCTGGAAACTAGTCAGTCAACAAAATTAAATTGTGAGTTCGTCAAGCAAATAAGTTAGCCCTGTTTGCCAATCTAGATACAAGGTGAGTTAGTCAGCAAAGCTCTCACTTTTGCTTTTTCGACACAACAGGTGCTACACAGAAAAACGTCGGTGAGCTTGATCTGATTTCCATGGTCTCCTCCTACTTACATGTCTTTCTTTTCTACTACTTACGATTTTTTTTTTAGATTTTGGGCGAAGATTTTTTCAAATTTTAAAAATCGTTAAATATTGGAAGCCCTTAATTTAGTAAAGCCAACGAAATGACTTTCATAAACCAAGTTCGGATCAGATAATTGTAACACAAAATTTAATTAAACAAGATAAGAATTTTAACTGTTCTATTTTCACCATTCAATTTATTTAATATAAATTTACAATTATATTGGGTTTCTATACTCACGGCATTAATAAAATACTTTATGATTTATTCGAAATACAAATATTGAAACTTCTATACAACAAAGTTTACCTTCCAAACGGAAGTAAATAAAATAAATGGAGCTTTTAATGTAGTAAAGCCGACGACACAACTTAGTAACTAATTCATCACGAAAGAATAATTTTGGTTACGACATTTCTTTACAACTTGTATTCAATTAGGTTTAATACATTTAATGAATAGATAAATGAGTTAGAATTTAGTAAAATGACATCAATTGATTTATTCAAAACAAAATTAATAATTATTGATTCATAGTGAAACATATTTATTTAAATCAAATCGGAAAAAGTTACAAGTGTTTTGAGTTCACAATCCAATTAATATAATTTTTTTACTTACATTTTCTATTAAAATTTTTCCCACTAACTACTTCTATCGCGTTCCTACTTATTGAAGTTCAATTGACATATTTTTCTAATGTGAACTTCTCTAGACTTGGTCTCCTCTGACTACTTGGTTTTCCTTGTGGTTAAGTTAATTCTTTTTCACTCTTTATCTAAATACCTAACAGCCTTGAGCAATGCAAGTGTGCTTCTTAGAATATATTATTACATGTTTACAGAAACTGAGTATGTAACTAGAAAGTTTAAAGAAAGTGAATTTTATTTAAGAAATCCTTTTTGCGTTACAATATTTCTGGGTTTCAAAACTATTACCTAATATTTAAACCACTTCCCGTTGCCCGATTTAGCACAACTCTTAAACATTTGCTGTAGTTTTGATGACAATACGAGATATAGAAATCCGTTTGATGACCCAAGCATAATTTCTTTCATATTATAGAATAATATAACGAATTGGTAGCTTCGTGACTAATGGCATCAACATGACTTATCAAATTGATTTAGTCAAAATTTAATCAATACAAAGTGAACATTACTTTTATCGCAAGACTGACAGTTGGTTAATGATTGACATTGCGATAAACGTAACTATTCATATATAATAATAATATATACTATACAGAAGGCAAAAGAGTAAAAATAATTTTAAAAAACGTTTTAAGTTAAAGACTACCTATTATATACTAAAAGCGTGCGACTCCTGACTGCATGAAGATTTTGGAGGGTTCCTATTTTGGCCTTTCTAGAGTAAATGATAGCTGCACTGTCAATTTTCTATTAAACCAAGAAAAATGCGGATTTCTCCACACGATTACTATTTACTTGAACAAAAATGTGAAAATATTTTGACAATTCTATAAATTTTTCAAAACAATAATCTTAATTTTGCTTAATGAAAATTGCATGCAAAAACGGGGGGACCTAAATTAGACTTCTAATTGAGCTAGCGCTTCAAGATATCTTAAATGATAGCTAAACAATGGCTACAAATGATTAGAGATAACATGTTTTGCAAAAAAAATAAAGGGAAGTGAGTAAAAATGGTCCGAAAGTTGGACCACCATGAAATCTAAAGTCCAAATGGGCCCACAGTTAAAAAAATCCAGAAAGTGAGTCCAGAGCGGTCGAAGACCGCGGAAAAGCGCATAGTTCACTCTAACGACTCTATGGCAGAGTCGTTGAATAAGAAAATGCTATCTATCTACTATTCGATAATAAATTTATTGCCTACATAACCCAACAAGATATTGAAAGATTAACGATTGTAATCAAAAGTATAGGTACTAGGTGGAGTCAAAAATAATTTATTTGAAACACATTAACCAACCTTGTTGAAAATCACTTAGAAGTTCAGGGAATCACTTACAAAAATCACAAAGATTTAGTCAAAAGCTACCGACAAGTACGTTATTGTTACATTTATTTAACTTAATTTTGGTCATTTACGTTATTTGAGATAGGTTGGGTTTGGGAATCTTCTCAGACTTCCTTGTTGAGGCTGAAAGTCTGGCGTGCGAGTTTTGGAGTCTGTTAAAAATCGGATAACAATTCGGATAAGTCTAGCGTGCGAAGCACCTCAGACTTCTCTATTAGCACGAAGCACCTACCAATTACAAATATTTCAAGAAATGATTCAAGGGCGGCCGAATGCCGCGGCGAAGGCAACTGCATCGTGGGCAAATACGGACACCGGAGGATTCATGTGTTGTAAAATTCGCCAGTTCTAAGCACGCCAAGCTGTACTGGAAAAATTTTCCGGAAAGTGAGTCAAGAGTGGTTGTAGGCCACGACACAGCGGACATTGAAGCTTTCCGCGCCATATGTAAATAAGGAGAGCGGGGTATTTATGGGTTGGGAAATTCGTGTGTAGGCAAATTCAAAAGTTCACAGTAATCTGGCGTGCGTGGCCCTGTTAGAAATTTTCCAAAAGTGAGTCAAGCGCACCCGTGGTGGGCCGCGGCAAATACGGGACGCGGGGTATTTCCCCGGTGATGCATTGATGAGTAGGCTATTTATAGGTTACACTAGTATTATGGAACTAAAAAGCAAAATATAATAAATTTTGGACCCTAAATAACTTTCAATTTATGCTAATTTAAAAAATTGCTTAATTTGTGTTTAAATATAAAGTCGCTGGTTATTGTGAATCTTTCGCGACTTTATATTTAGTCACAAATTGAAGTACCTTTTTAAAATAACATAAATTGCAAGTTACTTGAGATCCTAAAATCTTTTTAGTCCAACGTTATAAAATGTTTCATTTTAAAAAGGCTTTTATTATTTTATTGGCATCTAAACACATTCGAGGTTTATAGACTGAAGGGATGGTAAATTTTTAAGTGTTTCTGTTTAACATTAATTGATAGTAAAGTTACAAATGTAATATGAAGTTAGATGAAGTTATTGTAAAGTTATAATGTGATTGAAATTATATGAATTGTTTAATTTATATTATGAAACAGGTATCGTCTATGGATTGAGGAGGATACGTTCCATAGAAGGTCGCAATGAGCGAAATTTTTCAATCAACGAGGTATTTAAAAAAAACATTTTAGAATATGAAAAATAATTCATTGATAAAATAAACATCATTAAAATGAAAATAAATGTTTTACGTAGGATAAAAGTAACATAACATTAAAAAGAAACGGACCAAAAATATCATTTAATGAATTAATCATAAAATAGTATTTAATCAGATAATCGTCAAATAATTCGTTTCAAGCACTCTTTACAGCACTTATTTTGGTGAAGAGAAAAGGCTTTTTCGATGCTTTTGTGAGTTAAATTTCGTACAGGAACAGGTTCTAAGTCGACATGTTCTTGGAACATAGTGTGACAATCCATTTCATTAGCTAAAGGCCCGCGTTGTGATTTTCGCAAAGTTTGAACATCATCTACATCAACATCTTCAAAACCTTCGGAAGTGGTCAAAATACTAATATTATCAATGATATTTTGAATATTATTTTAATAATTGATGTTAATTCCTCTGATCAACATCTTCCAAACACCCTTCATACACAACTAGATAACATGATTCCACGCTTCATCGATGTTTCTAATATTAAATAGTTTCCACCAAATTCGCAAGGCATCTTTATCACCTCTATCAGTTTTTTCAATGAGTTGGCGAATTGCTTTCCTTAAATAATAGATCCTGAATGCTGCTATTGCGCCTTGATTCATGGGCTGTAAGGCAGAAATGGTATTTGGAGATAAGAATACTACTTCAACTAGAAAACCAGAGCACAGAGTTTCAAGTTCCAGAGGACGTTCGGGCCACTGTCTAATACCAAAATAACTATAGGTTCATTTCCAATATCTCCTCTTTTTTATTGCTGGACACAAATAAGATTCCATAAACAGTCCATAAATTATTTTGTGTCATACAAACCTTACGGTTAGAAAATGGTTTGTAGGGATCAATTTGAGATTTCGGCACAATACGTGTGCTGGGTTCACTTATATACTCAATTATTCGTTTAAAACGTGATTTAATGATATTACTTTTCATTGAAACTACTTTCTCGAGAACGCCGAAGGATTAGAGCCTTTCGCTGATCCGATACGTAGCTAAAAGCATACGACCGGAATACACTTGTCGCCCTTATGCTCATAGTTCACATCGTAATCAAATGAGCACTGAACCAATTTAAGCAGTGGCGCTTATCAAGTTGTACCGAAACGACACCACAACATTTCGCTCCCACTTATCCTACATCTTGCAGGCTTCAATCGAGTTAAGTTTAATTGGGTCTTCTTTCCGCGCTTTTGAAGTCCGTTGCCTTAGCTATTGTTTTCCATGAGCATAAGTAGGGACAGTAGGAATCTCGTTGATCCATTTATGCGCGTCACTAATTAGATGATGAGGCATTTGGCTGAACAATTCATTTATTAACATCATAATCAATGTAGAATATAATAAGTATACATAATAATGCAAAATAATATAAATAAATAAACAACACGTTGATCTATAATGGAACCCCGCCCGAGAGAGAGAGAAGTGAGTATAAACATATTTATACAATAAACTATAAAAAAATTGTTGCGTCCTGAATGATTTTCATTACATCCTGAACAGATGTTCCAACTTGCAATATGTGAATATTTGGCGGCCATAGCCACCAGCATGTTGTCGGTGCTATATTTATCAAATTTAATTGATAGTTCATCTCTACATGCGTGGGACTCTCGAACACAAAACTCGGATCGCATGCAATGCCCTTCGTATCTCTAATTAACACCAAAGCCGGCTCCATCCGGCTTCATTAACTTCTCACTAGCGAACTTGCTTATAAGTAGAGCGACCCCGTTATGCCGCTATACTCTAGCGTGATGGATGATTGGACATTTTTGCAAAATGTGTGACATTGAGTCTGTTTTGTTACATCTTGCTCGACATTTTCTGCGATCCGGCGTGTTATATAGTAGTTTCTTTGACAGTAAATAATTGGTTCTAATTTTGACAATTTTAGTATAAGTAGAACCGAACCAGTTTCTCGGAGGGTTAGCACAACCTCGCAATCCATCACGAACACCTGAATATGAGCTCTCGTTCGCCCACCATTCCACCGCCACAGATTGTGATTTCGACACATTACCAAGTACTCTTGAAGAACCATTGCGGATGGTCTCCGAAGCGTAGAATGCTGCCCTCACTATGTCATATGTTGATGTTAGCAGCATTATATTTAAACCCCAGATACTTAATGTGCTCCAAAGTTCTTACTTGTATTGCTTCCCCCTTAACGTAAAACAGGTTCGTGCTAACTGCGCAGACCTTTTTCTTAGGCGGCACCACCATGTCAGATATTGAAAAGTACTTGTTTGTATTTACTTCCATTCCACGTTGTTCGAAGAAATCGTTCGATATATTAAGTAATTTCTGTACGGTTGCTCGTTCCATTAGAAGAAGGTGATCCGCATACGCTAAACAAGCGACGTTACACTCTGGGGTTAGCTTCAGTCCGTGCTGATCTGGGAACATTGTTAAGAGTTCATTCATAACTAGATTAAATAACGCTGGCGACATTCGATCACCTTCTTTAACTCCACGTCGAACTGTCACCTCTCCGATGTCTGCTCCATTGCATGAAATAGTAGACCAGTCTGAGTATGCTTGATAAATATATTGTGTAAACTTTGGATGAACTCCTGTCCTAATCAGTGCTCTCCTTATGCTTTGATGAGAAACCAGATGAAACGCCTTCCGAAGGTCAAGTGACAAAATCGTTTAGGGTTTGGCCTTGTTGCGGTATTTCCTGGTGATTCAAGCTATATTTGTATTATTAGGTAAGTATCCATCTAACGGCCTAAATCCATATTCGTTATGCTTAATAGGTAGTAAGGCCAACCTCTCAGTTATAATCTTATGAAACATTCTAATTATCGTTGGTCGAAAAATTTGTTTATATGAGCTCATGCTCCGGCATGTCTTCTGCAGACTCGAGCGTGTGATAGTTTGATTCCGCTTAGGACGCTTTGAGATGAAATATTCGCACCACTGGTCGATCTCGTTGAGCACATATTATTTTGATAGTATTTTCCTAAGTAAACTTTTTTTGTACTGATCGCTCAGTCGCAGCTGCATTTCTTTACGATATATCCCAACCAAATCATCCAGGCACTTCCACGTAATGTGTGATGTCTACTAAATCGGGTGAATAGGTAGATTTTCTTGAAATTGGAACTTCTGGAGTTCCTGGAACTTGTACAAATTTCGTCGTCTTCTCTAGTGGAAACTGGAAAGCCTGATAGGTCGCCTATTGTAATAGGTTGCTGGATCATCTCAGGTTCCTGGTTCGGGATGGGAACTTCTTTTGCTGCATTCTCTTCGGTTTTATCTTTCCGGTCCTTTAATATTTGCTTATATTGTTCTTGTCTACGCCGATATTTAATTTCATTTTCTTTCCAGTTAAGCTTATCTACAAGATATTTTATTACATTCCTGTCTGTAAACATGGCCATTTCAAAAACGTCCATCGTTCCCCATTCATCCGGACGAATTCCAGCTTCCTTTTCTAATAATGCGTTATATTCTGCTGAATGTTTGAGTCTAATATGCTGTCGCAAACTCCTGGAAGAGGTGAATGGCACCCTATCGCACAGTCCAGCATCGCACAGGCACCCCGATAGTGATATTATTTCGAAAAATCTTATTGGTCCTGCAGTCGTGCCTAGTTAGCACTTTTATAGTATCGCGTAGTTCTTAGGTCGGAGAGTTGTTCTCTCCGACGTGACATGGGTGAGAGGGGATTTTTATATGGGTTAGCGTAGCAATCTCCTGCTCACAATTATAGGTACCCGAACTCCTTTTTTATTTTATAAGATAGAACTTTAGTTTAGCTACTTCTAGTAAAGTTATTAATTGCATAATTGATGTGGAATTATCTAGTCCAAATCTCAAAGTTAGCCCGGTTAATTTAAAATAAAACACTAGGCCGGACCATCGCTACGTTGGACGTGCCGCTCAGACTTAATTGTGCCTTTCGTGGCTGAGTAATTATTGGTAACGTCAAATCTTAGCGACAGTTATAAGGCTTAATAATTCAGGCAGCAGAAATGAAACATTTATTAAACTTAATTAAATTGTACTGGTTGTTTAAAAATGTTTACATGCAATCAAATGGCATACTTATTGTTTCCCATACCTAAATAAAATAATCAACGCTGTGTAATTAATAAAATAAATCAACACTTGAATAAAAGTGACTTTATGATTTGTTCAATTACATCCCAATAAAAATTAGACTACTTACTTACAGGTTTTGTTGAAGTAGAGAAAACTATTTATTTATTATGTTTGACTAATGCACCATTATCTTAATTATTTATTTGTATTTCTTTTAGCTTTACCTTGATCCACGAACCTACTACTAATTCAAATCGACTTTATTCATCAAAATTATACTCAAGTTAATTTATCTGAATTATTCCCAAAAATATTGTTGCTAATTACCGCGCTACGTTAGACGAATGCATAATAATATGCTTAATCATTTTATGATCGCTCTTTAATTAGACATGACTTTTTTATTTAATTATTAATCTAATATTATTTTATTCCGGATTATTATTTCGCTACTTAGTTGGGCATTACGACCTTCGGCGGAGGCCCACAATTACTATCGCTCTACTGGAACTATGCATCGTTTTTATACATACTAATCCCCTTCCACTATATGAATATTTCCTGTCATTATTAATTTGGATCTCATTAGTGTATTCTAGTATATTTTCTATAGCACCTGTGTGACATCGGTCAATGGACTTTGTCCCCATGCATAGCTTCTATGTACAATTGATTTGTTTAAGATGTAATTAATTACCATAGGGTATAATCAATAACTAATATTTATCTTCTTACTTTGATCATAAAATAGATCTTAGTAAGTAACCGGAATAAGTCCTCTTTTTTAAAATCTTATTTACAATGCTAAACCTTTTATGCCGTCTAATTATTTTATCGTGTTTTACGTAGGAAGTGGAGAAACCTTCAAAGGGCGAAGGATGCCCGTGCATCCAATTGTGTGGGATTTCTACCCTAAGTAAAACTGCACTCCCTGTTGGGATTGTATATTGTTGGCAGATTGGAGAGTTTGTTTGAATGACGCTTTAGGATTTATCATCCTCTTCAGCCTGTAACTGGTACGAATCTCCACGTTACAATAGCACTATAATGAATTCAGACTTGCCGAGATCACAATAACCACAATTACCTGTCCAATTATAATAAATTAAATTGTATGATATAAATTATATTATATGTTTTATAAATAAAGTATTTCATATCGACTTAAGTATTTTTAAGGGTACCTCATTTTTTTAGATAATTATATGCTTTACGGAAAGCGGAGATCTCGACTCGTACAAAACGAGTCTGGGTTTTAAAGACTATTACATTTATTTTATTAAGTGTTAGGAAATTATTAAATTTAAATATAATTGTACTATCCAAAATGAAATTGAAATGATTAGCAATACACTAAGTGTTACTTACATATAAAGAAATATAGAAACAGCTGGATGAGGTTGAAGGTGTGACATCAAAAATGCAATAACAGTAGAGTATGCCTCAGGCGTAATACTTAATCCACCCTCATCCTTTCATGAGCGATAGCTAGTTAAGATCCTTATAAGTTAGTTTGTAATCTCAAAGTTTACACAATCAAATAAATTTATCGAATGTATTCATATCTGGAAGGAAAATCTATCATCTTTATTTTATTTTAGTCTTGTTAATTGGTCTCGTAAATTTATGAAACTTAGTTAGGAACTTTAATGCAAAGTTGTTGAAATTATTTGTTATATAGTCCCATTTATTTTACCTTCATATATACTGATTTTATTTTGTTAATTATAAATCTAACAAATTTATAAATAAATCTATTCGACGCCTTTGAAATAAACAGTACTATTGACCGATAGATGTATAACGTGAAAATATTAATGTAGAATTTTTGCAGATAGATCATTTTAATTTTAGTATAGTAGGGGACACCGGTGTTGCTTGTGACACGGGTTGATTGTGACAGAGGATTTTGCACTCGCTCAATAGATGTCAGCTGCGGCACAATCATCTCAGTAGAACGAGCGTTAGATCTTCTGTGTTCAGTATGGTTGTGGCTTCAATCGCTAACATACCACATATGTTTGGCTGATTTCTGTATTTTCGAGGTGTCTTAGTAAATATTACTGACTTCAAATAAAGGCCGCCGGCGTTTTATAAAGTGACTATACTAACAGTTAGAACTGGTATTGTGGTATTAAAATACTAATTCTGGTGTGCTCTTTCTCACTCAAATATGTTTATTCAGCTATTTATTAAAATTTGGGCAGAGCTAAGAGGACAAAATAATAATGTGCTTTGGGGTTGGTTGTGATATTAGAATCGGGCTGGTTGTGACTGTCACAACTTGTCATACTAAATACATAAATAATGCTTGTCTTATTTATTAAGTTATTTTAGAATGAATAATGAAGACATATAAACGTAAAAACAACCGGGGAAAAATACCCTTCGACGTTTTTAAATGCGCAGCAAAAGAAGTTTCGGAAAACAAGAAGTTGCCGCCGATTTCGATATTAACTTAACGTTACATAGATTTTGTAAAAAAAACTACAGAAGCGAAATAATGATGGTAAGATTTCTATTCTTTTCAATTTAGGGATATCCATAAAAAAACAGGAGCAGGTTTGGAGCAACACTTTCAGGTAGGATATAAAAGAAATCGTCAAGTGCTACCAGATGAAACGGAAAATGAATTAGCTGAATACCTGATTCATCAATCCAAATTATACTTTGGATTATCCGCAAAAGAAGTTCGTAGATTAGCCTACGAATATGCTCTTAAGAATAACGTAACTGTCCGTAACAACTGGATCAGAAATGAAATGGCCTCTGCTGACTGGCTTATGGATTTCCTTCAGTGACATCAAACATTATCCCTTTATCCCTTAGGACTCCTGAATCGACTAGCCTCAGTCGCGCTACAAGTTTTAATAAGACAAACGTGAATGCTTTTTTTCTCTTCTGCAAGAGGTCGCAGATCGTTACAAATTTGAATCTCAAGACATATAGAACATCGGTGAAATGGATATAACTACTGTGCAACTTTCACATAGAATTATTGCAAGAAAGGGCATAAAACAAGTGGGTTCTGTAACTTCCGTTGAAAGGGGTACGCTAGTAACATTTTGTTATGCTGTTGATGCCAGCGGAAATTCAGCTGCTCCGATGTTATTGTTTCCAACAAAAACTACAGGGACTATTTTGTTAACAACGGACCTCCAGGATGCATTGGATCCGCCAATCCGTCAGGTTGCATGACGGAAGATGATTTCTTTATATTTTTTAAACCACTTCGCCAAGGGTGCCAGGTCATCTCGGAAAAAAACGGTTCTCTTGATACTGGGTAACCATGAATCTCACCTCTCATTAAAAGATTCTTTTTCAAAGAAAATAAAGGGGAACTAGAAAATGACAATAAGAGAAAAGAAATGAAAGAACAAGAAGAAACAATCCGGTGCCAAGAGAAATATATGTAAAGCTAAAACTAAGGCTAAGGCTAAAGCCATTGATGCTAGTAGAAGTTCTGAAGATGAAGATGAAACTTGTAGCGAACCTTTTTCCACTCTCGTTCAGAAGAAAAATGGTTGCAGTGCACCAATTGCTTCAAATGGGCTCATGAACAATGTACAGATAAAAGTCCATATTTCGGCTGCATTCACTGCAATTCCGACGATGATATATAAAGGAGTAGGGTTTGTCACAATCAACCCCACAAGTGTTATAACGAACCCCAGATCGGGGCAAGTTGTGTCATTTGGAGTCACATTTTTTTGTTGTTAATAACTGTGTTTGCATCGCGTGAAATTTGTTCGTTTTTATGTTTTTTTTTACAAATAAATGTTCAAATAAAATAAATATGTTCAAGAAAATTAATACTCTTATTATCTAGATCTTATATCGATGCTGTGATGTTACAATTTTGTAATTTACTACAATAAACTAACTATCTATCTATAAAAAAATTGTACGTAATCATTGTCATAACCAACCCCGGTATCCTCTATATTAATTAAATATTAGTAATATAGTTTATACTTATTCCTATATCAATGTCCTTCTTTTGAAATAATAAAAGCTGAGCCACAGTGTAAATAATCTTTGTAAATTACAAATTCGTTTAGAGTATCCAATTAAAATCCATTGCCTCATAACTTAACGAATGTCGCCTCAGTGAACAAATTTACAAGCAAAAACAAAGTGTGCAAACAAAAACAGTTTCATATAGAACTAGCATGTCTCGAATATTTTGATACATAATAGTTTGCTAGCCTTGCCGAGAGCGTTTTACAGTTCTCGCACAGTAGACAATAATGCGAATGCTTTGAAAAGTCGTATTGAATATAAAGGCTTGGAGATAAAGAACACAAACTACGAAAACGAATAACCATTCAATTTTATTGAAATAAATATCAACTGAGCGTCAATATAATCTGATCTTATCTAAAATACATAAAGCTTTACATTTATCTAAATACTTTTGATACAAGTTGGTTTATATACACGTTATAATGAAACTGCTTCATTCATATTATTTTCTAATGCAGCAACCAACAATTTATTACAATTTATTATTATGTTTTTAACCTTATTATTATAAAACTATTTCAATTTAGCATAGAAACATCTGATGCCAGACAGAAATAACGATATATTAACCTCTTAGCATCTGTTCGTTCTCGGGAGCTATCTAGCTAGGTAAGGTAACGAGTAAAATTGACAGTTGAAGTTGCAATCAGGTGATCTTCTGAACGATATCATAGTAAAGAGAATCGCGCAAAATCGAAAAAATGACTTACCCGATGCGACTAACTCGTAATGAGACCTACTAGAATCCCTATGCAGAAATGATCTGGAATTTTCAGTGGCAGCCATTTTGATTTTTTCGTTTAGATCGAGTTTGGATAAGGTCTCAGTGGCTGGTGGCTTGGCTAGAATCGGCTCTCCCCTATTAGTTATTGCTTATGAAATTTGAATGTCAAAACGAAAATTAAATAGATTAAGTGAAAACTTCCTTACACATATCTATTGAACGAATAAGAGTAATGGAAAACCACGGGGACTATGACACAGTTACTGCGCAATGCACTAGAGGGCGCCACATTCGCAAGATGGCTGTATGTAGAACTCTGTATGTCGGTAACGGAAAACGTAGAACTCTATATGTCGGTAATGTTGTGAAACAAAATAAACTAGCTCTATCTCCTAATGACTATAAGAGATATATTTGTGCAGACGGATTAAAACGTTGGCTTGGGGTCATACAGATATTCCATCGATCAATTCACTTGAGTAATCTAGACATGTACATAGGGGTAGCTCAGGTACATAGCTGCACATGTAGCATTTACTTTTTTATATAAATCTCTAATTCCCTATATTTTCAAACTGCTTTTCTTATTTCCCAACATTTTATTATAAATCACCCACATCGTTTCAAAGACTACCATTAGCTGCCTAATTAGTTACACTACATATTCCCTGCTTTGCTCGCAAAATCAAAAAAAAAATTACCGCATTTTAAATGTTGTGTAGAAAACGTATAAAAAGGTAAAGAGTTTGAATCATATTGTCACATACAACTGTTTCCTCGCCCTTTTTGCTTTTATGCGCTAGATGCCTAAACGTACAAGAAAACGTCATGTGCCTCCTACCTCGAATGATGATATAGACACCAGCGAAATCGAGCTATTGATTGCGGTGTTGGAGAAGAAGAAGGAATGGACTTGTCGTCAACAACAACTTTATTTTGAAAAGTAAGCGTATGAAGAAGAAGCACTTGCCATGAGAAAAACCATCACACTGGAACATACTTGGTACTGTCGACACTGCAGAGGGTATGTATACATGTTGTCTCTACTTATTTTACGTTATTTTCTCTTAAAATCTATATCTCTTACACATATTTATATTTAAATGTTGTTTCAGGTCGGTTCAACAACTCACGACCCTCAAAATAAACAGTCTTCCATGTGCAGTGTATGACGACAAAGACAAAGTGATGGTTCTCCAGGGTCCATCCTCAAACACCGTAATTTGGCAGACGATCTTCACAACCGGAATCCTCACCGCATCTACCAAAGTTTCCGAAATCCTTTTGCTGAGTTCCTTGATTTATTAATGGTCGATCCTCCTCCTACAGGTCCACTTCCACAAAGAATACCACCAGAATACCAAGAATACTGTCCTCTTCTCCTACACTTTTGGAGCTCCCAAACCCATCTTCTCCTTCGGTTCAACCACAGGTGGTTGGTGTGGAGAGTCCCCTGGCCCAGAACTGGTAGTGT
>WYDF02288659.1:0-16462 GCA_009867245.2 Adranes taylori
GATCCTTTTCTTCAGAAATTTAGTTTAACTAGAAGACTGAAATATTGTTGTACAGTATCGTGTATGAAATTAGTGCAAGCCTGTAACTGACATAGCACGTTGCTACGTTTAAAATTTTATTAATATAATTATATATATATATATATATATATATATATATACATGTAATGCACATGAATATATATATATATATATATACATGTAATGCCTAAATAATAGCTCATAAGGCCTAAATAAGAGTAGATTTATAGGTGCTTTTGCAATTGAATAAATGTTGTTATCAGTGGGGTTATAATTTTGGGAGAGGTTCAAAATGATCCTTTTCTTCAGAAATTTAGTTTAACTAGAAGACTGAAATATTGTTGTACAGTATCGTGTATGAAATTAGTGCATGCCTGTAACTGACATAGCACGTTGCCACGTTTAAAATTTTACAAACTTTTCGATATATCTCAGGAACTACAAAAGATAGGATACGTGAAAAAACTTTAGTATATAGGCTACCAAAAGATTCTTCAATTGTATTTGAAACATTTTTTTCTAAAATTACAATTTAACATATATACAGGGTGTTTTTTTGTTTTGCAATCCATTTTCTCGAAAACGGCTATTTTACTAAATTAAATATCTCGATTCCTATGTAAGTTGATAAAATACATCTTGGGGAACATATATCTCAATGTATCCCAGGGATCTCAATTTTGCCCCAAGCGGACAAGGGGAAAAAAGAGTGAAAAGCGGCAACGGGAAAGAAGTAAGTAAAAAAGGCAGCAGGCCGCGCCAAAGCGGATAGCGAAGCTGTCCGGGCCGTAGTTAAATTTGGAGACCAGAGAATTAATGGATAGGCGAATTTGTATGTAGATGAATTCATAAGGCCAAGGCATGCTTTGCACGCCAAACTGCTCTTTTAGAAATTAGCCAAAAACAGAATCAAGTGGGGCCGCAGGCTATGGTAAATCGGAGAGCGGATTGGTCCGCACCGTAGCAAATACTAGGAGAAAACGAGTCAGGAGCGGTCATAGGCTGTGGCAAAGAGGAGAGCGAAGCTGTCGACGCCGTGGACAAACATGCGGACCGGGGATTCATGGGTAGGCGGCTTATGGGATAGATGATTTATAGGTTAGACTAATTTTGATTAGTTTACCCTAAACAACTATTGTGCTAACTGAATTTAGTAGACGAGTAATAAGGTGATGCTCAAACTTAAACGGTTCAACTTTTGATTTATGCATGATACAATAAAACGTAGGACTTCCAGTATATGAAAGATGGGGTGGCGATCACGTCTACAAGTTTTATGTATAAGATACATGGTGTTAGTAAAAAAGTGTTTTATTGCGCAAATAAAAGCGACATCATTTATCCTCATGCCTCATTTTTTCAACATTTATACGAATTGAGGTATTAAAGGTAATGCATTTTTTCAGGGTCAAATTACTCCTCAATTTTCATGTCTGGTTTTTTTTTAAACTCGCTAAATCACTTTAGTATTAAAGGGACTTTTGGCGCAAAAAATTAAAAAAAAGGTTTTATTTTCGAGAAAATAGGCCTCAAAATTTGTGGAAAAAGAACACTTGTATACATGTTAAATTGAAATTGTAGAAAAAAGTGTTTCAAATAAAATAGCAGGTACTTTAGGAAACCTATACAACAAAGTTTATTTGAATGTCGTGTCTTTTTTAGTTTCTGACAAATATTCAATAACTTTTAAATTTAAAACGTGGCCACGTCATGTTCGCAATAGGAAAATGGGACTAATTCCATTAAATGAACAATAAAGACTACATGTGTGCAAAATTTCGGTCTATTTGCGTAAAAACTGATTTTTTGGCGCATTTCCACCATATTGGATTTAGAAAAAATAAATAAATAAAAAAAACGTCTGGGTGCAAACATCGGTCCAGTAGGTTAGGAGAAATGCTGGAACTACGACACACATCTTCACGGTCATTGATAAATACGACCTACTTAAAAATTTTCTCAAGAATTTGTTTTTGGAAAATGTAATTTTGTAGTATATTCTTGCTCATTAACGCCACTTTGACCTACCTACGAACGGATTGCAGTATTGTGAATACAAGAGACGTACTAAGGTGAAATTCAAACAGAGACAAAAATGCGAATCCTAAGTCTTTCATATAGCTATGTATACTAAGTTCATACATGATATATGAACAATAAAAATAAAATAACAAAATTCTAGAAAAATCTCAATTTCTTTAAATAGAATAAATGGGGGAATTATTGTTATTGAAGTTGTTGTTATCTGTAATAAAAAAATTTTAATTGAAAAATTTTTATGACATCATAAGCTTTTGGCACTATTAAAATTTGAACCCTGAAGTTGGGTATCGGTTTAAAAATAATTTCAAAATGCTAATATTAAGAAAAATATAAAGTTTAATATTTTTGTTATTATTAAAATCAGTTAATATGGACGTAGGGCAGTTACAGTATACGAACTTCTAGATCTTGCCAGCAACTTAATTAAAAATGAAGATCTATCTAATAATTCGGTTGATGATTTAGAACAAGAGACCAATTGTACAAGTACTCTGAGATATTTTTAGATAATTTTTTATTTTTGTGAAACTATTTTACTTGCAGGCCATGGAGAGCCCGTTTTCATCGAAGAGCAATGATACTAAAACAAAAAAACAACAATCCGGAAATAAATGCTGAGCATGAATCGAAAGTGATAGGTGTTGATGGTCAAAACCGTCTTCATAATTTTGGAGATCTAACAGTTAGGAATATGTTGGAGAACTCACATTATATAAGAAAGAACTCACATTATATAATTCGTCTATAAAATGGTTCAAACGTGATTCCCACCAGTGAGCGCTTATCATTTTTTTTTAATATTTCACGGACGACCTTGTGCAGAAATTGGTGGAATGCACTAATATTAATACGTGTAGGCACCTACCACAAAACAGTTTTGTTTTCAATGATCGGAGTTCACATTATAATGGCACTCACGATTGGATGCAACTGAGAGCTGAAGCTACGTATTTTCCAATTAGCAAATACTATGCCACTTAACCATTTTCTAAAGCTGACATTCACACAGAATATTTACTATGGTGATGTAAAAGGTGAACCTAATAATAATGCTTGGTTTTAGAAAGTTAGGCCACTATACAGTTCCAATAAGAAAAAGTTTGCTGAGCTTACCAGTGCTCTCACTAGAGGCAGTTAACATGTTAAATTAGTTTAAAACAGGTTGAGCGGCTTGATCTGTAGGAACGGCCTGATTTGGCAACACTTTAAAAAATATGCAATAATATTTTAAATGATTTAATTAATATATTTTTCCTACTTCTTCTTCTTTTACTTCTTTCTACTTATTCTTCTTCTTTTTTCGGAGTTATTCTCCTACTTATCCTTCTACTTAACCTTACTTATCTCCCCATGTGGTCCTCAACTTCCCATTATCAACCTTCCCTTATCTTCTTGCACCTTCTCCCTACTTACCTTCCACAACTATCCCCTACTACTCAAAGTTAAGATAATGTAATCTATGGCCCAGTCTACCTTATAACTCTATATGTGTATAGCTGTGTGTGTTAGACTTTGTGTGTTTCATTCATCGGACACCAGTATGCGTCTATCTCGGCCAGGTGCGCCCTTACCTACTCGTTACATATTTTTTAAATGAAGGAAAACACCATAGATATTTTTATAAATATAGAAATATTATTCTTATATGTTTAATAACAAAATTTTGAGGAAAACAACATTTTTTCGATACAATACTATACAATCTGTATATAATAATATTTTAGTGAGTAAAAACATTTAATAAGTTAGTCATATACTTATTTATTTAACGTTATTAGCAGTTCTATTAAACATATATTCACAATATCAAACTGAAATGTATATTACACTTTCGATGGTTTCTTTTAATCAGTCATCAAAGGCTCTATTATTATGTAAACATATGCTATTTTACTAAGTTGAATAATTGTTTGAATATTGACTTCAACGACTTCAATCAGAATTCATTTTAATTAATAACTGAATGTAATTTCAGCGTTTTATAATTCAGTTGAACACGTTTTGAATAATTTTATTGAATATTTGAATATTTAATATTTTATTATTGAATAATTTTTAAATTTTAGAATAATTTTTTAATTGTAATTTTTGAATAATGTTAAATAATTTTATTTTCTACGAACTTGAATAATTTTTTGAATACTGACTTTAACAACTTTATTCAGAATCGATTACAAATAATAACTGTAGGTAATTTTAGCGTTTTTAATTATTTGAGCTTAACTTAGAGAATCAATATTAATTTGAAACAGTTGACTGCAGTCCAAAACTGTTAAATTGATATTTTAGTAAGTTGTTAAATAATTTTATATACCTAATTTTATTAAATAATTTTTGAATATTGATTTTTTGAATATTGTAAATTTTATTATTAAATAATTTTTAAATTTCTGAATTATTTTATAATTAAAATTTTTGAATTTGAGTAAATAATTTTATATTCTACTAAATTCAATATTTTTTTGAATATTGACTTAAAGAACTTCAATTACAATTCTACTAAATGTAATTTTAGCGTTTTACAATTATTTGAGCTTAGAGAATTAAAATTGATTTAAACACATAACTATACTCCACAACTGATAAATTGATATTCTACTAAGTTGAATACATTTTGAATAACCTTATATAAATTTATTGAATAAATTTTGAATATTAAACATTTGAATATTCGAGTATTGGCTTAAAGAACTTTAATCAAAATTCATTTTAATTAATAACTGAATGTAATTTCAGCGTTCTATACTTATCTGATCTTAATTCGAAAATTGATTTAAAACACTTAACTGTAGTCCAAAAATGTTAAGTTGATATTTTAGTAAGTTGATAATTTTTTAATAATTTTAATAAATAATTTTTGAATATTGACTTAAACAACTTCAATCAGAATTCATTTTAATTAATAACTTAATGAATTTTAGTGTTTTATATTTTTATGAGTGTAACTTAGAGAATTACAAGTGATTTAAAACACATAACTGTCGTACAAAAGGGCTAAATTGATATTATACTAAGTTGAATAATTTTTTGAATATTGAATAATGTATTATTGAATAATTTTTAATTTTTGAATAATTTTATGTTTTTAAAGCTGAATAATTTTTTGAATATTAACTTAAACAACTTCAATCAGATATCAGGTTAATTAATATCGTAATGTACTTTTAGTGTTTTACAATTATTTCAGCTTAACTGAGAGAATTAAACTTGATTTAAAATACTTAACTGTAGTACAAAAATGTTAAATTGATATTTTACTAAGTTGAATAACTTTTTCGAATATTGAATATTGAATATTTTATTATTGAATAATTTTTGAATTTTTGAACAATTTTATAATTTTAATTTTTGAATAATGTTGCATAATATTATATTCTACTAAGAGGCATAATTTTTTGAATATTAACTTAAACAACTTCAATCAGAATTTACTTTAAATAATAACTTAGTATAATTTTAGTGTTTTACCGTTATTTGAGCTTAACTTAGAGAATTAAAATTGATTTAAAACACTTAACTGTTGTACGAAAGGGTAAAATTATTATTTTACTAACTTGAATAGTATTCTGAATATTGAATATTTGAATATTGAATATTTTATTATTGAATAAGTTTTGAATTTTCGAATAATTTTGAATAATGTAGAATAATTTTATATTCTACTAAGTTGACTATTTTTTTCAATATTGAGTTAAACAACTTTAATCAGAATCCATTTAAAATAATAACTGACAGTAATTTTAGCGTTTTACAATTATTTGAGCTTAACTAAGAGAATCAAAATTGATTTAAAACATCTAACTGCAGTCCAAAAGTGTTAAATTGATAGTGTAGTAAGTTGTTAAATAATTTTGTACACTTTTTTTATTGAATAATTTATGAATATTGATTTTTTGAAAACAGATTTTTTATTATTAAATAAGTTAAATTTTTTTAATCACTTTATAATTCAAATGTTGAATATGTTTGAAAAGTTTTATATTCTACTAAATTTAATAATTTTTTTGAATATAGACTTAAAGAACTTCAATCCGAATTTATTTTAAATAATAACTAAATGTAATTTTAGCGTTTTACAATTATTTGAGCTTAACTTAGAGAATTAAAATTGACTAAAAGACATAACTGTATTCCACAAGTGGTAAATTGATATTCTGTTGAATAATTTTTAAATAACTTTAAACAAATTTATTGAATAAATTTTGAATATTGAATAATTCAATATTGTATGTTTTATTATGAAATATTTTCAAAATTTTAAATATTGATTTAAGCAACTTCAACCAAAATCCATTTAAATTAATAACTTAATCTAATTTTAGCGTGTTTTAATAGACGCTAATTGTAATTATTTGAGCGTAACTTAGAGAATTACAATTGATTTAAAACACACAACTGTACAAAAGGGCTAAATTGATAATCTACTCAGTTGAATAATTTTTTGAATATTGTATTACACAATAATTTTTAAATTTTTGAATAATTTTAATTTTTGAGTAATGTTGAATAATTTTATATTCTTTTAAGCTGAATAATTTTTTGAATATTAACTTAAACAATTGCAATCAGAATTCAGTTTAATTAATAACTTAATGTAATTTTAGTGTTTAAGAATAAATTTGAGCTTAACTTAATTGAGAATTAGAATTGATTTGAAACACATAACTGTAGTACAAAAGAGTTAAATTGATATTTTACTAACTTGAATAATTTTCTGGATATATTTGAATATTGAATATTTTATTATTAAATAATTTTTGATTTTGATTTTTGAATAATGTTGAATAATATAATTTCTACAACTTCAATCAGAATTCAGTTTAATTAATAACTTAATGTAGTTTTAGTGTTTTACAATTATTTGAGCTGAACTGAGAGAATTAAAATTGATTTAAAACACATAAATGTAGAACAAAAGTATTAAATTGATATTCTACTAAGTTAAATAATTTTTTGAATATTGAAAATTTGAATATTTTATTATTGAATAACTTTTGAATTCTTGAATAAATTAGTAATTTTGATTTTTGAATAATTTCATGTTCTACTAAGTTGAATAATTTTTCGAATATTGACTTAAACAACTTCAATCAGAATGCATTTTAAGTTAATAACTGAATGTAATTTTAGCGATTTATAATTATCTGAGTTTAACTTCACGAATTAAAATTGATGTTAAACACTTAACTGTAGTTCAAAAAAGAGTTAAATTGATACGTCTCTCACATAGGAATTTTTCCTCGGTTTCTTCGATATTGGTCTTGGAACCATTTTAATTTTCAATTTGTTTCTTCCATCCGTTTCAAAATCGCTCGTTAGAAGATTCGTATTATTGTGATGTAAATCCAAAACGCGTGGTTGTTTCAATAATTTTATCCAATGCAAGCCGGGAGGTATAACTTTTTCACCTTTGGATCTTATATTAAGTGACTCATCTTGATTTTCCGATTTCAAAAGTGCAATCAACATCATGAATATAAGCAAAATGTATTCCTTAGAAAACTTCATATTTATTTTAATTATTATTTTTTAATAAATTAAAATCAATTGAGTTAAAATCATATACAAATTAAATTAATTTATGTAACAATTAAATTAAAATAAATGAGTCAATTTAAAAGTATGCTCAATCACTGCTAAACGCGTAACGCGAAATGATGATTAACCAAAGATACGATACGTATTTTATTATTATTTTTTCTTTCGAATTGCTTTTTTTTTTATTCTTTAAAATTCCCATTTCTGAGCGAGCAGTAATTTATAATTGTTATCCATATCTAGATGTGTTGTTTTATTTGCTTATATCTATTTTAGTAATGATTGGTTTTATTACCTTACTGATTTAAGTAGTCACGTTGTAGCCAATGGCGTAAGTTTTAGTCAAGTTAATTTTTCAAAAAACATTTACATAAATAAGTATTGTAAAGAAGGCTCTACTCCATTGGCGACAACATGCCGATATGGTAAATTCCTTTGGAATATAGGTCGCCATAATGTACATATGTGTTGTTGAGGAACTCCTAAAAATGAAATGCCATCTAATCGGAACTATTCAAACAAACTGGAAAGGAACTTCCATTAGAAAAAACATAAATTTTCCAATAGGAAAGCTGTAAGAAAAAGAGGAACGATGCTTTTGACTAAAAGGGAAATTAAAAGGGATAAAAGGGAAATAATGATGCTCAGCATTTCCGCAAATGCTATGACGTCAAATGATTACAGAGTAGGAAAAGGTGGCGTCCAATTCGTAACAGAAAAACTAGCCATGCTACTGAGCTATACGAAATCTATGTGCGTAATGGACCATGCAGACCAATACTCATCAACATACTCCTTCCTTTGAAAGCCTCCTGAAGAAAGCTGCATGTTTTGCGGAACGGATCGAAGAGGGACTGTGTAGTGTGTTCACAAAGGGGCAAAAAATCAAAGATACGAAACACATGTATATTGTGACACTTGTCCTGGAAAACCATATGGGAGATTGTTTTTTTCAGGTATGATACTTTGAAGGATTATAAAATTTAAAAATATTCACAGATTGGTGCTACTTGCCTAAATCAATTAATTTTTACATATATCTAATCATTTGAATGACCTTCTGCATGATGTCTTTTTTAGTTATTTAATGTTTAATGAATTTTGTCTAAAATCTACCATTTTTGCTTGAAATTGCAAAAACGTACATTGGAGTTACATGTATGATGTACATGTAACTCCACCAAATCGAATTGGCTCTTAATCAAAGGATTGTGCTTTGCCACAAATAAAACAGAAGCAGCTTGGTTATCAATAAAAGGAGCGGAAGAGATGGACTTATTGAAATTGAGGTAGGATGGACTCCTTAGTTGAATGGTAGAATAGATGGGTCAAGTGTACATCAGGCCGCTGGATACTCCGGCTGGTGAACGATCTAGAGCGCTGGGTAGCAAGTAACCACGCCGAAACCACATATTGGCTAACGCAGCTCTTGACAGGACATGGGAGTTTCACTTCTCATCTGTGCAGCATTAGTAAACGCCAGAGCAGCGCGCGTGTCTACTGTGTTTCGTAAGAGGACAATGTCGAGCACGTGCTTTTAGTCTGCTCAGATGGGCCAACGAAAGAGCCGAGTTCGCGCAAGCACTGACCTACGACATCAAAGCTGACCTGGTGCTTGGCGAAATGAAAGCAGATCGCAAAATTTTGAGAGCGGTTTCTAACTTTGCGACGTGTGTCTTACAGAAAAAGTAACAGACACAAGCCAATAGCAGGAGTGCAAACATAGGCTCAAACTTGGCTGGGACAATATAAATTGACCAAGCAGGTATGAGCGGAAAGAAAACTGTGGAAAAACATGTTTCTAGCCTTCGAGACGTCATGCACATAATTGAGATTCCAGGAAGCTGATAGAACCGAGGAGAAAAGGGTTTAGTGGGTTACTGACGAAGATGAGTCGCACACTACCCCCTACAATACATGAACCAGTATGGGGCGTGCGTAAAGAGAATTCCTAAACCTCACAAAGAAGGAAAAGCCATTGTCAATATCACAGAACAAGAAATAACGTTTATAGTTTACTTTATCACAGATGGCGTGATCACAAATTATTTCAAGTCATTGAAAAAATGGTTTTCTCTTTCAATAAAAATACAATAATTTTTTATCTAGTTCCTAATGAAGAAAACTTTATCGTCAAGTGCAAAGTTCCGCATTTTCCACATTTTACATTTGTAACGCTGCATTCTACTTGTGTAACGCTGAGTAGATTTTTTTTTCAGATTTTGGGCGAAAATTTTTTCAAATTTTAAAAATCGAAAAATATTTCAGGTTCGTATCTTTAAAATTTTATATGATTCCTATATCGAAACATTAATTCACAATTACATTGTGGATGTAGTTATAGATACATCGAAACGTTGGTGTTTTTTTAAGTATATTTTGTTTGTGTGAAGTATATAATACTTGACAATACCAAAATACCAAATAATACGGGGTTATTATTTGTAGTCTGCTACACCTTATTCAATTTTTAATACAAGTGTGCCGAGCAATTCCGTGACAATATACGAAATTCAAACGGAGATATATGAACGACTTTCCGGCAAGTAATCAATTGATGCAAACGACAGGACCAGAGATACAGTTCAGAGGGGACACTGGTAGAAATTTTTACCCGTCGTAGAGGGGACACAACTTTTTTGGAAAGTTTTACAACCGATGTAGCACACACTTATTTAAATACAAGTGTGTATCAACCTTTTGTTTTAAATTTTGGAACTATTAACGTAAATTGGTTTACTTTTTGAATGCTTGTGACATCTAGCGTTAAAAAATTAAAATTAAAATGACACCAACTCAAAATGATTATTTATATTTTGTTCAACACAATGATATACGAAGATACGCGAAAGTTGAGCGAAAGAGTATCCGAGAATGGTACCCTAAGAATTCGCCAATATTTTAATACATTCTATCAAATAAGTAACCGTAATGGTGAATGTTCTGGACCTTACTGAGCACAAATGTGCGACCACCGATTCCTAAGCATTCACCAACATTTTAAACATTCTATCAATTAAATAATCGGAATGGTGAATTGGCCGGATCTTATTGAGGAGAAAAATATGTTGAAACATTCAATCTAACGTTTTATTGTTAAAGTAATGTTTTTTGCTACGTTGGCTAATCCACGGTGGGACAATCATTGAAAAACTAAATTCAATAGATATATTAGTCTCTGGCCAGTTGTTGAATATGAACCCGTACAATGCAATTATAAAAATCGACCAAAAGAGACGATGTGACAAAACCAATTGAAATAAATCGCGAGATTTAGACAAAACTGATTATAAATAAGTGATTCTTGCGATTGAAAACTAATGGCCACAAAATCAAAAATTTGTAGAAATTAGGATACAATAGGATAATGCTCGTCCTTATGCTAAAGCTGATGAGCTTACGGATAGAATATTGCCTTAACTTGTTGTCTTATACTATGCTTTATAGTCTAGATTCTAATGTACTGGTCAGAGTCTTTCAATATCAAGAGATTGTGACGATGTTACTCCCGTTGTTCAACAATCCTGGAAAAATCAAGCTGTCGAAAAAGTAGAACATATTTGCCTACTGCTTCAAAAAGAGCTCGAAAGTTCTATCTTAGTTGGAGGGGGCAATAATAATAAACAAGGCATATGGGAAGCACTTGAAATTGTTTGTAATTTATTACAGGTATAAAAGTTGTTTAAAGTTGGATTCAAATTAATATATTAATGAGACAACATTTTTGAACGAATGCGATATGAATTATGTTGCTATTTTATTAACTTTAGGAGAAAGCAACTTCCACATAGAACTAAACTGAAAAATGCCAAAATGAAGTAGACTGGAAGTAGACCTGGAGGGACGTAGATCTGGACTTAGACATGAAGTAGTCCTGGATGGACAAATTGAAGTAGGTATGGGGGAAACTAAAGCAAAGGGCCAAAATAAAGTACATATGGAGGACCTAGAGGAATAACGAGAACCACAAGATAACCTGTAGCTAAATTATAGCGTGGTAATTCTGGACGTTGACGGCGGTAATTAGGCAGGGTCTAGACTAAATTTCTGCTATAATCCTTAAGAAGGGAGAATTTTCCAGGAATAAGAAGCGTTTTTTCATACGTTACGAATTTAAAAGAACAATATTGCATAATTTCCGCGCAGGATTCTACGATTCTATGATAGGGGACTCTCCAATCAGTTTTAACGTGCAACAAGACAACGAGCTGCAACCTCCTTCTACTGCGGACATCAAGTAATGAAGGGAATGGCGGCCGCAGGTGTTAGTGGAAAGTATTCAAACCAGCGTGCGCTTCTTGCAAACAATAGAAAGATCTGGTTAGACGAAGGTAACGTCCTCACAGTTCATTAAACTCATTAAAAGTTGTTTGTTGAAAATACGATAGCATCGAAATCTCGATCAGACAAGGTCACGCAAAGTTCAATAAACTCATTATAATTGTTTGTTCGACATCGGAGATCGTAAAATCTTTCGTCCAACCAGGGCAATGAAAGCAGAGTTCAAGAAACTCATTAGGAGTTGTATACTTGAGATTGGATATCGTTAAAACGAAATCCTCAAATGCATAGAGACAAAATAAGCGCGCGAAGACCAAGGCATCATAAAAGGAACAAAACATATCTGTCTCTCCTAGTATATACCGTTTTTTGCTTACGTTCTGCGTTCGATATAAACGCGAAAACCTTCTGTCCAAAGCAAAAAAGGACCATCGAAATGCGAACGCTATATGTTTTCCATCTGCCTTTCTCTTCTAATTCTTTCTATTCGCACGAGAATACAGGTGTTGTATGGCTTGCGGCATGGCTCTATCTATCTCTCTCCTCCCTCTGTGTGCAAATTGATGCGAAAGCTGCTTGGCTTTCTGCAGTCGGCTCTATCTTTCTTTCCTCCCTCTGAGCAATTCAATGACGGTTAGTAAAAACTTCTGTGATTATACATCGTAAATCTTTCCGTCGTTTAAATTATTTTAATTAAATATCAATTCTTGATTTATTTAATGTTTTGTAAATTACTTGGTTGATTATTGTTTATTAATTGCTTGTTTTATTGCTTTGTAGATTCTGTTGGAGGCTGTATACAATATGCCTATATTATACTTTTACTTTATTTTGAAAAGTAATACCCTCTAGAGGATTCCAAATGAAAATAAATTTACCTAGTGTACCGTAAACTTACTAGTCTACCGTGTAAATCACCTGCACATCAATTCACCACCGGAAAATCCCTCTCCTCTCCTTCCTTCCCTGTCATAATATTTGCCTACGGCGAGGACAGCTTCTTCCCAGTAAAATCGTATTTAGGCCATGGCCTGCAGTTGCTCTTGAGTCCTTTTGAGAAATTCCTAACAGTGTGCTTCGCACGCAAGACTGCTTTGAACTTTTCAATTGATCTACGCACGAATTCGCTCATGGATCCTCTGGCCGCCATATTTGCATATGGCGCGGATTTGCTGCTCTTAAGTTACTTCTAAAAATTGTTTTTTATAGACTTGTTAACAATCTGTCATTAACGTTAGAATGGCATCTGTAGAGCATTTTCAGTTTTATTCTTTCAAGAGCAGTAAGTGGCAGTCATAAAGGAGGATCAGGGGGACCATATCCTCCATGCGATAAAATTTGCTAACATTTTAATGTAAATATGTAATATTTCTAGAATGGGAAAGCCGAATCCCCCTCTCCCCCCTCCACCCCTCTCTTCGTTTCCAAGAATATCACCAGCGGTACACCAGTAGAACGCTTTTATGTAACTTAATAGATGTACTATAAGAAAATCTACACCACTGTTATAATTAAATAATATTCTCGTTGAATATTTATTTAAATATAGAGCTAGATGAATTCTAATGTAAAAAGATTACAAGGTACATACATATTTAATTAAATACGATTTTACTGGGAAGAAATTAAGAATGTGTATAACGTAAGAATCTAACTGTATTCATCCGTAAATATCTCGATTAATATGTAAAACTAGATTATAGTATAACATTCTAATCATATATTTGTTGGGCCACTTAAATACCCAATATAATTTGTTTTTTATTTTTTGTATAGTAATTTAAAATTCTGTATTTTATAATACAAATTATTTAATTTATAATTACATTGCTTGTATTGAGACGTATGTAAATTCATTTGATCATAATAAATAAAAAATTTAAACAATTTGGAATAAAATTAGTGCTAGCTAAACAGTTATGTGAGACTTTATAACCTTCCTCTATCCCTAATATAATTAATAAACTTTTTATACCTTAAAAATTATATATAGGGCGAAATCAAATCAAATTGGAACCAAAAAGGAATGTATCAAAAGCACATCTGAAAACAATTGTGGGTACAGCCAGAAATGTGGCGACACAGCTGGAAAAACTAATGCCAAGAGTAGGCGGGCCGAAACCGGCCAGAGGGAAGGTATTGTACAGCGTGATAATCTCCATAGTACTCTACGCAGCTCCATTAAGGACGCAAGCAGCGCTAGATAGAAGTAACATAAGAGAAATTTTAACTAAGGTACAAAGAATGGAAGCCCTCGCCATAAGGTTGGCTTATAAGGCAATGTGCCTTTAGTAATTGCAGGTACATTACCTCTTAATTTGGTAGCAAGGGAGGGATTTTCCATATGATCTGAAGAAAAGTAACCTGGACGTTAGTACAGTGAATGTGAGGGCATCCCTGAGATATATCAACAAAAATTCTACAATGGGCCGATGGACACAACGTCTGATTCCAAACATGAAAGATGGATAAGTAACCTGTTTGGAGAGGTAAATAACTATCTCACGCAGGCCTTGACAGGACACGTTAGGAAAATAAGGAGTCCACTATGCGATACGAGTGCTGGCAACGAAAAGAAGATGATGTCAAATATACTTCTCTACGTTGCCAGGCATGGAAGAGGCAAAGAGACATCATGAAAATGAGCATAGGTGAATTAGTAACCAGAAGATATAGGTAATGCTCTGATTAAAGACAAAAGGTCGTGGAGGGCGATAGAAGCATCCACCTCGACAGTGATGAGTATAAAAAAGTTATCAAACCCAGGAGGAGATGTTAAAGTCATACAGAGATAAAATAGGCAAAGATCATACGAGAAAACGCGAAGGGCCACAAACAGATAGAGTGGCCAGGCCAGCGAAGCATACCCAATGAAAGGCACTCCAAAGATGGCTGAAAATACTAATTCCAAGGTACGCGGGCCGGAGGCGGCCAGAAAGAAGCTATTGTGCAGCATAGTAACCTCCATAGTACTCAACGCAGGTTCAATATGGGCGCAAGGAGCGCTAGATAGAAGTAAGACAATAGAAATTTTAAATAAGGCACAAAAAATGGAAGCCCTCGCCATAACGTTGCCGTGGACATTGAGCTTTTAGAAATTGCAGGTACATTACCTCTTAATTTGGAAGCAAGGAAGGGATTTGCCATATAACCCGAAGAAAAGCAACCTGGACGTTAGTACAGTGAATGTGAGGGCATCCCTGAGATATATCAACAAAAATGGGAAAATTCCACAATGGGCAGATGGACACACCGTCTGATTCCAAACATGAAAGATGGATAAGCAACCTGTTTGGGGAGGTAAATTACTATCTCACGCAGGCCTTGACCGGACACGCCAGGAAAATAAGGAGTCCACTATGAGAGTGCTGGCAACGAAAAGAAGATGACGTCAGATAAACTCTTCTACGTTGCCAGGGAAGGAAGCGGCAAAGAGTCATCAGGTATATGATGATAGGTGAATTAGTGATTAGAAGATATAGGTAATGCTCTGTTTAAAGACGAGAAAGGTCATGGCGGGCGATAGAAGCATCCACATCGGCAGTGATGATAATAAAAAAGATGGTAAACGCCGGAGGAGACGCTAAAGTCATACAGAGATAAAATAGACACAGATTATACTAGAAAACGCGAAGGGCCACAAAGAGATAGGGTGACCATGTCAGCGAAACGTACCTAATGAAAGGAACTCCAAAATTTGCTGACTATACTAATTCCAAGGGTACGCGGGTCGAACGCGATCAGAACGAAGCTATTGTAGAACATGATAATCTCCATAGCACTCTAGACATCTCCATTATGTGCGCAAGGAGCGCTAGATAGAAGTAATATAACAGAAATTTTAATTGAGGTACAAAGAATGAGAGCTCTTGCCATCAAGTAGGTTATAGAATTCAGAATATCATAAATAAATCACTTAAATTCACTAGAAATTCATGAAATTCATTTACTAGATTGAATAAATGCGTTATTTTCATTTATTTATTTTATATAAAATTTTTCAGTTAATTTCTTAGAGTACCTTTTTTAAAAGCTTCCTAAAAATTTTTATTGCCCAGCGAGTTCTTGCTCCAGATTTATGTCATAAAGAAAATATATTAAAAATAATTTAATAGTAATAAAATTTAAAATACACTTACCAAGCGAATAAAAGCTACGTCATTCAAGGTACGGGTATATCCTAAACTTTCTTCCAAGGTGGGTCCTGTAACAACACCAGAAAATTTCAGTTAAAAAAGTTAATTCACGTAAATTTCTGGAGTGATATACAAAAAAAATCTTATATTTCATAGCTTATAAGCTCATCCTTGTGATAGGTGCGTTCCAACCAAAATTGGAAGCCGAGACAGGAATGTGGAAAAATTGACTCTTTTAATAGGCCTACAAGGAGCGTACAAGTCGACTGAAAAGACCAAGTCAGGCCGATTGACGCCGGAGCTTTTAGTAGTTACAGGTACATTGCCTCTTAATTTGGAAGCAAGGGAGAGAGGGGTGTGTAAGGAGTGATGGCACGACATGGTCAATATAGCCAACCCAAACGTCAACCTCGCCTGCTCGAGTGATGACTATGTCATCCGGT
>WYDF02288670.1:0-16461 GCA_009867245.2 Adranes taylori
GATCAGTAATAAATTATTCTAGGTTTGATATTGTTCCCTTATGATAGTCCTCAGTACTGCATTCCACAAAATTGTACATTGCGCTAATTTATATAATTTAAAAATTAACTTAGTTTTTCGTTGATACAAATACTATAATTTACTTCTTTTTATGTGCATTTTGTTTGTTAGCTTCTAGGACATCACCAGGTGATGGATAAGGTCTCTGCTGGAATAAGCTTCCTGAAGCAGTACTATCTGCTTTGATTCTATTATTTTCCAAGCCCTCATTCCAACCACCTCTAGGAACGTCAGAATAAGCAGCAGGATCCATTGGATCCAAAGCACCTTCATCTCTTTTATTTCTTTTGTGACTTCGATCTTTGTCTTCATATTTTGACCTTCGATCGTCACGATCCCTTTCTTTACGATCTTTGTGTCGCTCTCGTCGTTTTTCTATATCTCTGTGGCTTTGTTCAGTCGTTTCTGCATCTGTATCAGTACGTTTAATTTTTAACTTAGTTGCTGGTTCGGTTTGTATTGCTTTAGGATGAGTGGGAGGTAGCCAGGATACCAAATTTTTATCCATATCCCAATAGAAATATCTTCCAACACCACTATCGTATAACTCAGTGCAGTTTGCGGGTAAGGGATATTTTTCAAGTAATTTTTTGATATTTTTCAAATATTTTGCATCTGGAATGGTTTGGGGCTTCCAGTGCGATTGACACCATGATGTACATTCGTGATACACATTATATTTATTCGGACAGGCAGATACAATTTTATTATCGGAAAACTTGTTTTCCTTTTCAGATAATTTTATAGGTAATTGTAGACCACGTTTAGCTAATTTAGCCGCTAATGCTGCTGGCAAAGGCATAGTTCTTCAATAATATTTGTCTGAATATACTCTAATTATCTGAAGTAACTACTAAATACTTTGTCTTCTATTTTCCTCTGATTAGTTTTAGTTAGGTTAGGTCCTTAAAGTTAGGTCAAATGAGTTAGGTTATTTGAGATAAATAAACAGTTATGCCTCTTCTTATGCATAAAACTTCAAACGTTTCTTGCGTCTGGTGTAAAAATCTGTAGCCTATTTAATAAATACTTTATTATAATTTTTGCAAAAGTATTGTTTATCAGAACTGTTAATAAATATACGTTTAAATTTCCTAGCATATTGCAATTTTTAAAGATTAATAATTCATTTTGATTTGAACAATAGTTTATTGCATTTTACCATTTCCATCGGATGACAAATTCAATTCAATTTGACATAGTATATTATTTGCCATAAATCATTTTTTAAGCAAAGATGCAATCTATTGAAGAAGGTATTGAAAAAACAGGTATTTAATAAACTTTTCCATTAAAAATGTAAATTTTATGTCAAATATTTTGTGCTTTGAAGGTTGGGGCGCATATCATAAATTTATGTTAAGTTTTGCTGCGTTAAATTATTTTTCTAATGGATTTGTTACGGTGAGCTTACCTCTTTATTTACCTATTATGGCTTGTGATATCGTTATGGATTATTTCAGTATGTTAACAATTAGTATGTGTTCTACACTAGGTAATGAATACATGACTTTTGTGAATTTCAATTTATTATTTTTGTACTTTTTATCTCTTATGTATCGTATCTGTATTCATGTATGGTACAAAGGTCAATAAAGATCTTTCTTGTACCATTGTATTCATGTTCCCATACATTTGTACTTCATATGCCGCATCATGTTTGTGGGTATATGAAAAGTGGCTTTTGAAAATATCTGAGTTGCGGGGTTCGAGATTTATCATATAAGTTTCAAGATTTATCGTAAATTACTGAGCGGTTTAAATGAAATTTGGTGAGAGGTGTTTTTTAAAGTTGCAAAATTTTGTTAAAAAAATATATTGCAATTTAATTTCTTATACTTCAATCGAATATATAAATATATGCTATATACTAGTGTAGTTTCATTATATTTTTCATAGAGCGGATGTTATCACGTTTATACTTCAAACGTGATAGGGGTCCTTTCTATAGAAACCGAGCAATCCGAGTGGTTGAATATACTATACTATAGCTAAATTGATAAGCAAAGTGCCAAAATAATTTTTATTTTTTGTTACATGAAGGAACACAGGCTCGAGATGCATATACAGTCTAACAGACAACATTATTATCTGGTGCGTTGCTTTTAGTTCAGAAGTGATAATATTGATGTAACTTACACCTCAGTACCCCAAATTCTTACGTATGGGAAAGAGAAACATTTAATTATACAGTATCCACAAGTTTTTTTGATATTATTTTACAGTTAAATTTTGCTGATTCGTTTGCAAGCATTAAAAATTTGGACTGAACGTCAGAGAAGTCATTCTTGTGGAGAACTGTTTCTCATATTGCGTGACGTTTGATATCAGTCTTTGCTCCATAGCATGTTTATGTAATGGACCCTTATTAGTTATGTGTTAATTGATTGTTGATCTGATTAAACGTTAACTTCTTAGACTTGTTATAATAAGGTACCACGATCGACACTAGTTGCATCAACCTTTGTTTTATCTAGTATTTAATAAAACTCTTGACTTTTAATATATCAAAGATATGATGATGGATATTCCACGAAGTTTTTCTCTTCGATTTTTCAGTTTATAAAATGTACCATTGACTTTTTAGGAATGGCTCTTGGTGGTTTCCTATTGAGCTCATTAGCTGATATACTGGGCAGGAAATGTATTACAACTTTTACGCAACTGATAATTTTTACATGCGTATTAGCAACTGGATTGTCATATGGAAGTTTAAGCATAATTTTCTCGCAAATTTTACTTGGTGGAAGGTAAATATAATCTTTTCAAACTATTTTCATTATAATTTAACTTGTCATATTAAAAGAAATTATTTGTAACATTTATTACTAATTAATTTTAACTAAACCTTGATTACAATTCTCTCTTTTATACTAAAAGAATTGTTTCCAATTGATAGGGCCAGCTACAGAGCTATGAAATTAGATTGGTTTACCGTGCGCCTTTTAATGAAAAGTGGACTGTATCTAACGCAATTAAATTAGCAATAATTCTCGAGCTAAATTCAAATATAGGACACAATAACCGCAAATAGTTAACAAACAAACAAATGAGACATACCGTAACGACGGGTGTTGTCTTCATTCTCTTCTGCCGATAAGATTAAGGAAAAGGTTTAGAATTAATAAATAACGTATTAGCGGTCTCTCTTACACGATAGCGGCCAAATTTAAACTATACGAATGGTTAGCACTATGTCATACGAATTTTATGCCGGCTGTAATGATTATTGAAGAAAACCGAAATTTCAGCGCTATAGCGACAATGCTCGGTGACAAAACGATTGCGTGCTAAACTATTGACGGTAGACGGTTCTCTCTTTCTCGCCTTTCGCGTCAGCTAATAACATAGCTTGCGCATATAAACACACCCCAAAAAAACTAGGTGCATCTATGACTAAATTATAAATGACATTGGGTGGACGATGAGTGCATAAACTATTAGTGTAGTACCAACACCAATCTTTTTTATTTCTTTTTTGACAAATAACTCATTATGTGAAAAATTACTCAACCACTAAATGAATTATTTACTTTTCCATCCTTTTGAATTTAAAATTTTTCATGTCCTATAAATACAGTTGAAGTACTAGATTTTACTAAATACAGGCTAATTATTTTACTTTCTCAATTAAGCCTTTCTCAACAGTCTCTATAATAAATTAACAGCGAATAGTTTGAAAAGCAATAAAACTTATTGACATGAAATATGTTCTTTTCTTCCCGTTACAGAAACTATTTGGTCCAATTACAAAAATTGGGGGATGTTTTATTCAGTTTGTCAACAAACTGAAAAATATTTCAGTTGTACGGATTTATTTTTATATAGAATATTGTCTCATTTAGAGCTTAAAGCTTGATATTTGGACTTATTTCTAGTAATGTTATATAACAATTGTATTTTCTATATAATTTCTAATCTTTAATCTAACATATATGTACCCCGTTTGAAGCCGAAAGGATTCTTATCGTTATTTAAAGAAGTAAATTAAAAAAAAGGAAAATATATAAATTTTTACAGGCGACACGATCCAGACGAAAGTAAAATTCATGTTCATAGATAACTCAATATTTAAAGTAGAAAACTCTAACGTGTTATCTGTTTGAGATCAGAAATATGTCATAACCATATATTTGTAGTGCCTGTGTAGTAACTGGGCAACTCTATATTCGCAAATGCTTCTCGACTAAACTAGTTCAATTTTTACATTCACTTCGACCCAATTGAAGATCAAGTCGTTAAAGCTCTGGAATAGTTACAAAGACAGTAAATATTCCTGTTGGAAAAAAGGATTGCACGGTTTCTTGGCTAACACTCAATTTTATAAGAAAATTGCACTTTTAGAGTCTGCTTGTGATTGGGGTACAGATAAGGATAGTGATGCTCATGCTCAACCCTGTGAATATAGGATGATAAAGCTTTTACAATTTAGATATGCAGGTAGTAACAAAAACCTATGCTATTAAATCCACTTAACCCACTGATTGTCCAGGTGTCTCCTCCGAAATGTGTATGCTGTATCCAAGAATAACACAAATTTCGCTGCTAATATGATGTTAGCAATTTCAGTATTGTTTTAAATCACTTTCGATAATTAACTCGTTTTTAATATATCATAATTAACCTATTCTTTTACACAAATCTTTATGTGTAGGTCTAGTGCTCTCAAATATTTATATAAATCTGCCGACATTTGAATGTTTTAAGAGATTTAATATTTTGTACGATTATATGTTTCAGTTTGACGGCGAATGCAAATGTAGTCAAAGTTCATTTGGCTGAAATTTTAGCAACTGCAAATCGCGACAGATGCTTAGTTCTACTTGATATATTCTACGCTCTTGGACATATTTGTGCTTGTGGTATGTGTGTTATCAAAGAATATGATATATAATTTACTATACATTATAAAGTATAAAGGACATTATAAAGCATAGAGTGTCACATTTCAAAGAGTGTTAACATAACAACTTAAATTCATTTTATTCATTAAACTAAACTAGATTAAATTCATCACATTATATCAAATTAGATTCAATTCTTCAAATTAAATTAGATTGGAATATCACAACTATGTAGACTAATGAGACTTAGCGAATGCTGACCCATTTAATTCTTCGCAATCTTGTGGTCCTGATTTTTGCTTCTTTTTCTTCCTCTGTCCTCCACTTGTGTTTTCATTTATTGTCGTTTTTTTATATGTTTTCAATTCATATTGTCTCCATCCTGCTGCTCCATGTAGTATTTCCTTGTTCTTTTTTTAAATTTTATGTCTTCATGTAGTTTATTTATATTGTTATGCTTTCTCATTGTACTTTTCATAATTGCTTTTGTTTGTATTAAATTCATCACTTCCCTTGTGTTGTTTTGGTGTTTTTCTTCAGTTGTATTTAAATAAATTTTGCTTTTTATTAGTTTGTTTTGTAGTTTACATATTAGGTTTGTTTGTTCCATTTCTTTTAAGTGCTTAACTTAGCTAGTTGAAAGTCTTTGCATAGTTGAATTGTCGAATATCTTTTGTCTAATCCATATAATGATTTAATTACTTTATTTTCTGTTCTTAGTGTGCCTAATATTTTATCCCCTGCATTTCCCCCTATAGGTATTTGATACCTTAATGCGATATCTATATGCGTGTTGTATATTAACCTCTTTGTGCTGGTGTTTATTATGTCTACATTTCATGACTATTCCAGTTAACGCTGATATTTTTGTTTTCTGTATATACTCCACGTGTTTATGCCAATTGTTTTTGTTGTCTAACTCTAGTCTCAGATATTTGTATATTGTATTCCTCTACTTGTTTTATTTCTTCTCCTTCTGTCTTTACTGTTACGTTTTCTCGTGGTTTGTTTTTATTTGATGTTATCATATATACTATTTTTTTTCTTGTTAATTGTTAGTTTATTTTTATGCCCATTTCTAAAATGTTTTCATGTCATTTGTTATTTTCGTTTCCCCTTTAGTTAGATTTTTGGTTGTGTAAAAAAATTCTATGTGATCTGCATATGCATAGTAGTTATTTTCCATATTTAATCTTTTTATATTCTGAACGTATAGTAGATACTGTACTGGTCGTAGAATTGAACCTTGTAGTACCCTATTATTTATTGTTGCAATTTTACCTTTTTCATTTCCTATTTATGCGTATTGTTTTCTTGCTTTTAGATATGTTGTATCAGTTTGAGTACTGTGCCTCTTATTCGCATTTTTTCTATTTTTTCCAGCATTATCTCACGGTTAACTTTATCAAAAGCTTTACTACATCTACAAATATTGACACACAGTAGTCACCGCTAGCTTTTGCTTTTAATTGGTTTTCTGTACAGTCTATTATTGCACCACTTGTTTCGTTTTTTTTTCTGGTAGCCATATTGATTTGCGTCAAATTTTATTGTTTTTTCTATGAATTCAACTAATCTGTTTTCTATGATCTTTTCACAGATTTTACTCAATGGGTTTAATTTTTGATATTTTCAGTTCCTCTGGGAAGATTCCAGTATTTAATGTTTTAATTGTACTATTATTGGATTGAGTATGGGTTCCAGAATTTTTGTTTCTATCGCTTTAATACAATCTGTTCCAGATGCGCTTCCGTTTTTAGGTCCGTGATTATGTTTTTTAATTTTGATTCCGTAGTTGACTTCATAAATATACTCATTTCATTGTACTCAATATTCGTATCGTTTTTTTAATTTTTGTCCTCCATTTTCTTTTCATTTTCATTATTACCTATGTTTGCTGCGTATGAGGCATAGTTGTTGACAAACTCTTCGGTTTGTTTATCTTTCTCTGTTGTTTTCTTGTTTAATATTTCGTTAATTATGTCTCATGTCTTTCTTATGATTTATATGTTTCTTATTATAGTGTTCTTTTTTCTTTTCGCTTATTATTCTCGTTGCTTTGCTTTTCTGTTTCGTAAATTCATCTTTTAGTTGTTCATTTTCCGGGTAGTTTTTCATCATCTTGTATTTATTTTCTCTCTCTTTCATTTCATTTTTTATTTGGTCATCCATCCAATCATTTCCTTTTTTATTTTTTACTTTATGTTGGATTTTCTCTTTTGTTTTTGCCATTACATTGTTAGTTTTGATGCTTTTTGATTGAATTTCTTTTTTTAACAGTTTTTCATATTTCTTTTTGTTCATTAGATTTATGGTTTCTATTTTTTTGTTTTGTTTCTCTTTCCTCGTGCTTTTTCCAGGAGTATCATTCTTTGGTCTACTATGCTGATGTCATTTACTTTACAAATACATTTCAGTTGTTTGACATTGCTTATACAATGGTCTATTATTGTTTTTGTTTTATGTTGTTGTTCTCTTGTGTAGTTTTTTGTCTATGATATTTTGTATTTCATATCCATAAATTTCTAGGGTTTCCATGTAGTCTTTTGCTAACTTTTCTTTGAGTAGTTTGATTTCATCAAATTTGTTTTTATGCTACGTATATTTAGGTTTATAATTGTAATTTTTGCCTGCATTTTGGTTGTATTTTTTCTCTAGTGTTTTGCCTTTTTTTTCTTTGTATATGTTTCTGTCCTAGTACTTAAATATATCTGGATATATCCGACAGTTGAACGTAACCAGCTAAATATTTTGTCGAATATAAGTCCGCACATAGTTCAGTTATTGATAAAGTATTGGTTTGTTCTAATCGGCTAACTTCTCTATCGGCCATTGTTCCTTTTTCATACTAATTCTTAACTTACTATGCTAACTCGTTGATTACCAGTCTTCATTATTCCGGTATTAATGGTTCAGGGCGCCGTATTATTATTATTTACTTAGTTAGTTTTTCTTGACGAGATTAATACATTTTGTTTTTGTATAGCTTACAGATCAAGACGTAGGCGGTGACTCGAATATTTTGTTACATTGACCTATACTTTATACAGAAACTTTATCTCTCACGGGCCATGTCTCGATCTGTGAGTACGTTAGTGCCAAACGTAATTAAAAAATAGCTTTTGTTTTAATTATTTAGACGTATTTGTTTTAGGTATTGGGTGGACATTTACGCCTTTAATTTTCGCACATCGCGAAAGACAAGCCAGATTATTTACATGGAGAATATTATATGGCTTTTCATCATTATTTAGCATAGTAATGGCTTGTACTTCATCATTAACTTTAGAGAGTCCACGATATCTAATTTACGAGAAAAAATATGCGGAAGCTTTAAATGTCTTAAAACAAATATTTGCAATAAACAATTCAAAGAGTATAATATATTACAATGTAAGTATATTGTAGATCTTGATTTTCTAAGTGTTGTGTGTCGGGGAAGTTACTAACTAGTTTATGGCACATTTTTCGCCCTAAATTTATTACTGAATTTAACCAACTTTAAATTAAACATCTATGATATTTTATTATTTGTGTCTTAGTTACTTAGTTACTTTTAACACGTTGATGGTCACATCGCCGTACGGCGTCAAAAGAAAATTTTTGAGAATGCTACAGTAATCTGAACACCGTTAAACGTCGACGAGTGATAGTAATTTTGAAAAAGAAGCAAATTCCAACAATACATATTTTTTAAGATTTAGGTAAATTATATAATTTTTAAGTCATTTCTGGTCTAATAGTTTTTCGAAAGAAGTATTTTTACTTTCTTATTTCTAATTTTTATGCTACGCAGATCGGCGTACTGTTCCACTCGACTGATTTTGTTTGCATAAAATGATCATAACGCAGATAGACGTCAGATGCTCTGCAGCGTCATGACATAACTTGAAGAAAACAAAATGCCTTGGTTTCATGCAAACGCTTATCTGCTTCATATCAAATATTTGCAATATAATGAAATAAAACAATTTGTATCAGAAAATATTTTATTTTCAAGCTTTTATTTGCCGTTACAGAATCTTAGTCTTGTAGATTAGCGTGCCACTCTTCAAAACAATGAGAGCATTAGAGCGGCTTATCCAAACATCCTTTGCAGGGATTCGCAGCTGGACTCCTTGCGAATCCCTTTTTTGAAACACATTCTACATTTTAGAAAAACAGATTTCTCAGTTCAGTTCAGTGATTCAAATTCTGTCTAATTACTATATGACCAGATTAATTGAAACAGTTTTGTGTCGTCTGCTGTCGTATTTGTGTCTTTTCATTGGGTCCTTTGCTTCCATGCTTGGTGGAGTTTTTAGCAATATTTTTTAGCAAAGTTTATCTCTAAATTCGAAAAATTTCAGGCTTCTACAGTTTCTATTACAATACTTGCGGTAGATGAAATATGCTTTCTACACACAAATGTGAAGAAGATGGAAAATTACGTTTTATACCAGCGAATGGTTTTTCTTGGCGATGAGTAAGTCGCAGTCATTTGGTCAAGACGATCGATTACAGACATATTGATATTATATGTACTTACTTCTTCAGGTTTAATTTGTTCATTTCCATATCTGTTTTTTACAATTATCAGTTGCGGATGGTTACGATACGATACGTAATCGATACGTAAACATGATTTTTATGAACCCAAATATGTTGACCGTTTTTAACTGTTCTTTTATTAAGCTCTTTTGCATTTTCCCTTCAGTTTGATCTGAGAGTTCCAGTTGTTTGAGTTTTACAAATTTAGCTCAAAACTATTATAACAATTATCCATAAATAAATCATATCCCTTTAAGAGGTAAGGTTTCATTAGCCTTAAAAGTAAAGCTTCTTGTTTGTGCTGTATTCAAATTATTTGTCTCAACTTATCGTCCACCCCTTGTAAAATATCGTGTATAGTTTAGTTCATAGTGTTCAAATGGTACTGTCAATATTGAACAAACCTTTTTTGGCGCTGGACAGTGTCTGTGACCACAAAGACTGTCAATGTGTTTACGCCGTATAGCGTATTGTAACAATCGAGCAAATTTAGCTTTACAATGTACAGCGCATGTGACCGTCAACGTGGTAATTCAATTAGAAATTTGTTATTTTCGTAGGAGATATATGTAGGTTTAAATTCCGAAAATATAATTGTCCACACTGACTTTTTCATGTATCCATTTCTTAATTTTTTCGCTTAGGTATATATTTATCCTTTAAATTTTTTGCAACAGAAAATTCTCGTTAATAGAAACGCGTTTCGATCTTTTCATTCTGAATATCACTACTTCACATTGCATGTTGGTTATTACTAATTGCAAATTTTCTATGGACTATGATATTTTATTTCAGCAATCTCATTTCAAGTGAACTTGTTGGGGCTTTAATTCTATTTCTACTGCATTCAAATGTTTGACAAAGGAACAAAAACAACACTTTCTAATGATCCATTTATCTAGAGCAGGGGCTTCCAAAGGTTTGCCTAGGCGGGCTAATTTCTTGATTCCCAAATATTTGACGGACAAAACTAAATACGCGAAAATAAATCATTTCTATAATAATGATAATAATCGTCGTATAATAACGCCGTTGGAAAGCCTGTTCTAGAGAATGATTAGAAGTAACATTCTTTACATTTTATTTTATGTCTGATTAATAAGTCAATATTTAAGGATGCCTTGGAACATCAGTCTCTTCCTTTTCAAGGTGGCTTTTTTTTTCTAGATCTCTCGTTTAAATCTTAATGTTTACTGCGTTACATGCACCTAGATGATATGCGTATATTAAACATTAATGTTATATGTTGTCAGTACCTACAGACTCAGCTTGTTAAGAATTCGTATATTGTTCACTGCTTAACTTTCTTTTCATTGTTAATAATAGGTAAATGAACCTGATTTGCATGGCAAAATCGATAGTTTTAATATCAATATGGATGTCAATTATCCGAACAGATATGCAGGAAGGCGTGGATATGTTATTACTAGACGCATGCATAAAGCCCTTGCAACATTGTTTTCTAAAAAGTTTTTCTATTCCATCTTTATTTTGATTTTGTTGAAATTTCTAACATCGCACAGGTAAACAATACTTAATAATTTTCCTCCCATCCAGTGACATATTTGACTTTTTATTTCGGAATTCGAGAGGGGGCTCGAATTCCGCCTTTTGATGAAAATACTTAGCGAGCAGGCGTTTTATTTATTTAGTTATTTATTTATCTATTGCCAAACAGTTAAAAACCAAAAGAGGCAAATACAGTCAAAAAATGTATGCCAATAAATAACAGACAATTAGATAAAATAATTACATTAAATATGTATCAATTCGTATAACAGAAAGATTAATTACATGTATTTAAATGCTTAGGTGTAGAATAACTAACGTTAAAAACGTTGATATCATTATTAATACAATTAATGACTGACTTATAAACTAGATTCCTGACTTTAGTTGTATGTTTGTCTTAAGAACATTCGTTTTAAGAATCTTGTGGGCTTTGTGTTGCATTACGGGACGTAAAATTGTAACATTGCCCGGATATCTGAACAGTCGATTAAATTGTTAATTAATTTATAACCCATACAAATATGTCGCAGTTGAGTCTAATATTCGTGATGACCCTAAGACCTTTTGGAACTTTGTCAACGAGAATAAGAAAATAGTGGATTGCCAAATAATATGTATATGAATGTTAGACACAGTAATAGTACTGAAGGTATTGCGGATTTATTTTCTGACTTGTTTTCCTGTGTTTATAGTGCAACTACTGGACAATCCAGTATATTATATAATTTAAATTCAAGTGAATCTGATTTCCCTTGTATTAGGTTCCCAGAATTACATATTGTAACTTGAATTACTAAACTCAAGAGTCGAATGGCATGGGCCCAGATGGTTTGAAATGTATATTTACTGTATATTTAAGAAATGTATATTTACTATTGTCAGGTCTCTTTGTATTTGGTTCAATACAACCTTAACAACAGATGTCTTTCCTAATAGCTGCAAAATATGTTATATGACCCTGTTCACGAATCTGGTAATAAACAAGACATCTAACTATAGAGGTATAACTAAGCCATCAGTGATTCCAAAGCTTTTCGATTTTCTTGTATCCCAAAATTTGACCTAATTTTTTAAACATAAATTAATTGAGGAACAACATGGATTTAGAGAAAAGCAATCAACTGTAACAAAGGTGCTTGTTTATCAAAGTTATATTCTAAAAGCCTACGAAATGGGAAAACTGTACATTCTATCTACACAGGTTTCTCTATGGCGTTTGATAAAGTTAACCACTCTCTACTTATTCGGTATTCGTACAACATATTTTTGATCTGAAATTTATGTAGAAGTTGATAAATAATAAAATTGATCGTCCTATTTTATTACCAGAAATTAAAACTTTCCAAGTACCATAGTGCAGAACAAACTATAGTTACCATCTACCGCTAAACAGAATGTTCAGATTAGCGAATATTTTCTCTGAGGATGGAGGAAATATTTTCACTAACCTAAGTGATTTTACGTTGCACCTAGATAGACACGGGCAAATAATTAGTAACTTTCATTAAATATTTATCCTGCATGGATTGTGGAACATTGCTAAAACTAAAAGTACATTATTATCCTATAATCTTATCATTTTCATGTTCACATTTTAAATTGTAAACAGTATTTTAAATATTATTATGGTGGCAATATTTTTATTTTTAAAAGTTTACATAATTTTATTTTTAAGTATTATTTAGTACCTACATATGTTTTTCTTTAAAATTATTAGTGTCATAAATAATAATTATTCGCATTTTATATTCAAAATATTATTTCAAGTTTAAGTATTGTTTTTTCTGCCTTTTGAAAGAAAGATAATGAAAGAAAAGTGGTATCAAAATACACTCATAGAACTTTATGTTTTGATATGTTCTCAAGGTAACAGTTGTTTATTGAGCATTTAGCAAAACTTTTAGTTTCTTTACGACTAAAGATAAGGATTGAGCATTTGTTGATATTTATTTAGAGTCTATTCTTAGTGCATCATGTTTCTATTTTCTACAATCATTGGGATTATCAGTGACCTTGAATATTTTCAGGTCGTCGGCACATAGTCACTTTGAGGACTCTATAGTATCTTCGGAAGATAATTTATACATAGAACATGAAGCTTCTGAAGAAGTATGTTGTGGTCCATCTTGCCGAAGACCTTACTAAAATCAGTAAATATTGCATGCACTTCCCTGCTATTGTCCAATGCATTTCATACGACTTCAGTAAATATAGTCAAGTGCGTGCTGGTCGATCTACCAGGGTAAAATCGGATAATATTGAAATAGGAGATTATTGATTTCGCCACTTATGAAAACAGGAGATATTCTACGTTATTTTAACTGCTCTGAGAATGTGTACAAAGAACTGAACCACAATCTTTTAGAAATAAGCTTGGTTATAGATCAGAGCCTCCAGTATTATTATTTTAAATTATATTTAACTATTATTTTAATTATTAGTAATATTTTAAATATTACAATAAACTGAATTGTAAAAATAAGTAATTTATTTATTTATTTTAAAAATGTGTATATTTAAAAAAATCCATTGTTTCGGGTTTGGACTTGTTTCGTCTACGGATTTCTCGAGTCAAAAGCCAGGCAGGTTACAATTGCGCTACACTGCCTATCGAAACAATCCTGTTAGAAATGTTGCTGTCTTGTTTTTACGTAGGAGTTGGAGAATCCTGTATTGGACAGCTTAGATTCCTACTGAGTAAACTCCTGATGGTCTCAGAGTCCTATTAAGTAAATTCAAACTTTTAACAGTAACCTCGGGCTTTGTACAGCAGACATGAGCTTGACGCTTAGCACATGACTTTCGTTGTTACCTTATGCATGTGTTCAGTAAATGATAAGTTTTTGTTCATGGTCACTACGAGGGCTTTTAGATATGGTGATTTCCTGTCCAGAGATACCCAGTTGTGTCATCTGTATGTTTCACTTTCCGCTGAACACAATTCCCTCTGTTTTTTTCATGAACCACTTCTAAATTGTGACTTCATAGCCAGTTTACGACAAATTTTATGGAAGTGTGCAAAACTCGAAAGGACATTGTTAGAGTTCTTATGAATATTACGTGAATCACTCGTTTCATCCGTAGATTTAATGCAGAAGTTATGTGAAAACTAAATTAAATTTATCTCCAGGAAAATATCATGAAAATAAGAAATCGATTGATGCCATTTCTGTTTGATTTCCCTCTCTGGAAGGTATAGTGAATAGAGAGACAAGGCAGCTTAGCGATTTTCACTCAAAAAGAAATTTCCTTGCGTTGCATAAAAATGTAGAAATAAATGAAATCTATTTCAATGAAATCACTTACTGAATGCTAACTATCTACTGTTGCTAAAGTAAAAAGAAGATTACTTTGACTTACATAAACATCGATTCAGAAGCAATAGTAATAATAATATATACGTATAAAATTCATGATTGATTTTTAAATTTACTTTTCGGTTTCTAGCTTATATATGGTTAGTATGTGGTTAACAAAGACAGTAAAATATCAAAAGGATTGTGTGCTAACATCTTTGGATTTTTTACGTTTCGTTGAATCGAATCCACTAAACAATTGTACGAATGCTACTACAATTGTACCAGAGTATTATAAAGATTTCATGATATTCTCATCATATGCTCTTTTGGGGCAAGTTATTTTTCTTGTTGTAATCGGATATTTGGAAAAGAAATATATAACCCGTAAGTATATCAATATTTTGTAAAAAAAATTCCATAAAAGAATTGTGTGTGCAAAGCTAAACGACAATGAACTTTCCACTGTGTTAAAAACCTACATAAATGATATGGATAGTTTGCATGATCGTTTGCAGCAGACTGGATAGTTTTACAGCAGATGCTGTATTATTCAAGAACTTAGAAATTTTTTTTGTTTACTGAGAGAAAAAGTAGTATTTTCGACAATAATGGAGGCCAGTTCAAATTATGTGGGGTTTACTCATTCTATACCCACTAAAACACTTTCGGGACCAATGGACCCAACTTTTTGGTGCCTCTTTTAGATGTGGTCAGCAAGATGTCCGGATGTTACTGCAATTCCAGAAAGTTATAGACCAATACATCTCTCATCACTGGTTATGGGAAGATATTAAAGTAACTAAACATTATTGAAAAAAAGGTATTTAAAAATGGTATTATTCAATTAAACTTTGTTGCATTTTGATGTGATGTGATGTACTAGGTATTTATCAAAGAATACCCTTCCTCTTCGACTGCTAGTACCTCTACAACTGTTTGTAATTAATTTTACTAGTCACTTGCACGACTTTCAACAACACATTTGGTATTTATCTTCAGTCTCACATGATTTGAGATCATATAGAATCCATTTCAGTTAACAAAATTGCACAATCAAATTATCACCATATAAATATGATACATAATGTAAATGATTCTGGTATAGAAATTGTAAAGAAAAATTGTGTATTATGGCTGTCTTCAGATATCAATTCCATTTATTTAACAAATATTTTAAATCACTTTTTTGATTTTCTTTTCGCATTTTGCAATGTCTGTTCAAATGATCAGTTTATCAGATGCTAAGGGTAGCCTTTTACTGCTTCTGACTGCTTTTATGAATGTACAACTCTTAATATACTACTTATATAAAGACAGAGTAATTTGAACTTTTTTTAATTGTAGTAGCATTATTACTCTTGGGAAGCTCCATCTGTCTAGTATTGGCAATGTTTGAAAATAACTTAACCATACGATATGTTTTATCTTCTGTATTTATGGTTTGTTACGGAATAATAGAGAGCTCCTTAGATATTTTATCAATTCAGATGTTTCCAACTGCTATGAGGTAAGTTAACTTTTTAATTTTCTACCACATATCTTTAATTCTCTATGTTTTTATCAGTTATTTCTTAAAAGGAGACCGTGACTTAACAGGTTAAACAGGTTTAGAAACGAATAGATTCACTATAATATTCGAGGACATTCTTATGTCACATGTAACTTAGACTCAATTTAGAATCGAAGAAATACAATATTAATATAATAAACGTATTTAGGTCATATGTATAGACATTTGTGTATTAAAAATAAAATGCCATTAATTTTATGATTATACCATTAGCAATGTGCTTGTTTCGATGGGTCAAATGTAAAAAATTCTGGACGGGCTAATTACCACATCTTTCATGTACTGAAATTCGAAAGTGTTTGTATAAAGGAAAGATTTAGTTTATCGATCTATTAGAGCGGGAAAAAATAAAATTATATTTTAGATTCATATTTCACAGCTCTGCTCTTTTATTCCTTACCCTTCGCAAACGTATACTTTACAGGACGAGTGATTTGTATACAGACACGATGCCAGAACAAGTTGATTTGACGAGTGGAATAACGCTAGCTTCCATTCTTGACCCCTTGCGATTACTGAAAGATGCAGCAATTAAAATGTAGAAGAAAAAAACAAACAAAAAAGAAAATTGAAAAAATAATATAATTTACAAGAGTCAATATAAGTATTTCGCAATAAACGCCTAAGATGATTTAAAGTGATATTA
>WYDF02288681.1:0-16460 GCA_009867245.2 Adranes taylori
ACTTGGTCGGATTTACCAGTTAAATTATATATATATATATATATATATATATATATATGTATATGTGTATATAATAAGTTTTTAGGCACATTTTGGACCAATAAATACTTTTAAAAATTACATTGTATTTACACTGTACGGCGTTTGAAGCTTAAACTGAAAAGTTTTAGAATCAATTTTAACCAAAATTAACTTTTGACCTTGATTTTAAGACCTTGTTAGATTTATATTCCTAGCTTATAGTTAGAGCTAAATTCTAAATGTTGCTTGTTTTATTCATTACTTTTCAGTCGTTTGCCCATGTTCGTTATTATTCTGAATTATGTGCGTTGTTGTCATGTTCATGAATATCTGAATTACGAACATATCAGTAGACATTCACTAGGTTTTCTAATAGTCTATTCTGAAATGACTGGAAACAGGTAGACACTTTCTGTGATACCAACGGAAACAGGTCTACTTCAGGGAAGACACGGCCTATGCAAACCGTGGATCTTTCTCACCTACCAAGACAGATAACATTCCCCGACCTAACACATTGATCTTATCCACCACATACACATCCTACCAAATCCTTTGACTAAGGTATCATGTTACCCTAAGGCGGATGAACCAATCACTGGTTTACGGCATGGGATCAGAGAGACAAACGGAAAACTACTTGATTATTCATTCCAAAGCACATCATGAAGAGAGAAACAAAGAGATTAGATAGAGTTTTGCCGAGCTATCCGGCTAGCAACCGGCGCTAGTCCAAGTCCAAGTTAAGGAAGGAATAAATATTGTATATCCATATGGGGCTGCTACAGACTAGCAAATTGTATATATTGGAACAAGAACTACTCAAGCAGGAAGGTGATATTTGTGGGTGACGGAAACTCACTGAAAAGAGAGCGGTGCCTTCACTGCATCGGAATACAAAGTTTTTAGTTTGGTCGGAGAAAATATATTAGAGCGGAGTAGCCATATCGAACCACCAAAACTTTCCCCAGATGTACTAGAGTACCACCTAATCATTGATCGATTAATAAAAATCACGTTATGTGCTTAACCACCAGTCTGCACATCATACAATTTTACATGCCAACCACACAGTCCAAATGAAGAAGTGAAGAAATAAAACAAAATTGAAACAATCATCTGAAATATACCGCAACAAGTAACATATAATTATTCTGGTTGATTGAAATGCAAAAATTGAGAAAAAGAGAAATGAAGAACCTTCAATGGAATTATCGAAAACTACGGTCTGGGCACACAAAGCACAGGAGGAGAGCACAATTTGCCATGACTTCACAGTCACTAGTACTATGTATAAAAATCACTCCGATTATCTACTTGACCTCTCTACTAGACATCTCGAAATATGCAAACTTAAAATCAGATACATTATATCTTAATCAGATGATGATGAGATTTTCTGTTACAGACATGAAAGCAAAACGAAGCGCTGACTGTGGATCTGATCACAATCTGCTGAGAACAGAATTCAAAGCTAAGTTTAGGAACCCCCCCCCCTAGGGACAACATAATTAAGATACTCCCAAAAAACCTTGAGAAATTCGGAGCAGTACTAGCCAGCAGCACTAAGCTACAACCTAAAGGCGATCCGCACCAGACATGGAAAGACACAAAGGAATGGATAACAAATTCCCGTAAATAGTAAAAACCCACATGACACAAAGGGGAAACAAAAGCACTGGATGTATGAAGGAACACTGCAACTTGTTGAGCAAAGAAGAAAAGTCAGAGCAACAACAGGCGACCCACAGGAGACGCAAGCAAAAATAAATTACCTCAATAAAGAAATAAGAAGCCTGAGCAGAAGGGATAAGAATAAACTTATATCGGATATATGTTCTCAACTACAACAACACACGAACCGTAATTAATTGAGGTAACATTTCAAGATAGTTGAATACCTATCTGGAGACTTCAAACGACAAACACAAATCATCAAAGATTTGCAAGGAAGAGCGGTCACCAAACCAGAAGAAATAGCGGAAGTATGGAGATGCTACTACAAAGGCCTGTATGCCAACACCGATGAAGAATTGATTTTACCCGGCTCAATTCCAGAAAAGAAACCAGGCATACTAAGAGTAGTAGTCACTGCGGCCCTGAAAAAATTAAAGTACGGAAAAGTCCCTGAAACAGATGAGATAACAACAGAAGGATTTAAGGAGCTAGACAATACTGGAGTAGAAATAATACATGTCATATGTCCAGAAATATGGGATTCTGGAAGGTAGCCACAGACTGGTGCAAATCTATATTCATACCAAAAAAAGCTTACCATTAGAATGTAAGAACTAGCGTACAGTATCATTAATATCCCATGCCAGTAAGTCAGGTTTACAATCATTAATGAACGACTGAAATCCTTCTTACTGCCACAAATATCCAAAACATAGTTTGTATTTATGCATGGGAAGGGTACATGCGAAAACATCCTAAATCTCTGCCATATTATTGAAGAAGATCGTGAATTTAACACAGAAACATACGTATGCTTTGTGGATTAGTCCAAGGCATTCGAAACTGTACAGTGGAATGCCTTAAAACACATCTCAAGGCATAATGCCCAGGCTCAAAGATACTAATGAGAGATACAGTCTCAAGCTGAATCAAGATAAAAGAAAACTTATGATAATTGATATACCCAAAAACAACCAATCTGAAATTAAAAATATCGCAGGATATGAACTATTTAAACTACCTAGGTTCAGTGATAACGAATAGTAAGGGCAACAAGGAAGATATCCTTAGACGTATTCCGATGGGCAGAACGGCAACGGTCAAACTGGTCTAAATCCAGAGAGACATCAGCATCACAAAGAACAACAAATTGTGGATTGTTACGTCACACATATTTCCAATTGTCACATGTCAAACAAAACAGTACTGTCCATCAAACAAATATCTTGGTCTTAGAAGAGCTCAAAGTAACAACAAGGCTCACCACAATAATAAACAGAAGCATACTTCGATACCTTAGTTGTTGTCGTTGTCGTGTTGTTCCTCCCGTCTATCTGGTTGTTGACTCTCTCCTGATTAACCGTTGCCACCACTAAGTCTAATGTCCCGTAGCCCCAGCCTCTCTTAGTTTTCTTATGGTTCTTGTTGTGTTGCCACTGTTGTTATTGTCTTGTCGTAGTTGTTTTATCGTTGCGTCCGTCTATCTGATCGTTGACCCTCTTTTCCTTTTAGTAGCTAACACCACTAAGTCCAATCACGCGTAGCTCCAAAATAGTCACCTAACACACCCCAATAATATAATCTCATTTATTAATAGTCTTTATGGGCGAAGATGGCCCGGCAGGGTATAAACTATACTCACAATCTAACAGTTGTACTATACGTGGTAAATCACGAAGTTATAACACTTCCAGTTAATATCTCATCACAGATTATCACAAAGTAACGCTTGACGCAATCAATGTTTAGATAAGATTATGTTTGGAGACGTAAGCATATATTCAGTAGCTCAAATATATAATGGACACCCTGCATGTACTTTTTTCGAAAATTTGGAACTCATATACAAAATATAGAAAAACGAGAATAGTTCTGAAGCGTCAGGAACTCATACACAGCCAGTGGCAGTGTCATAATTGGTGATCACCTTTCTTTTAATTGCTTGACTTTGCAAGTATGACCATGTTGACCTGAGATAGAAAGTAGGTAGTGCGGAGAAGAGGGTTATTGCCTTTTGTAGTACTTAGATTTTTTCTTTTGTTTATTTTTAGAGGTTTCTTTACTTTTGGAGGTTCCATCAACAGGTTCCTGCATTATTTGGATGATTCGAGCTGGATAAGGGAAGGGTCTGTTTGGGTGTTAGCTGTGATGTTAGATGCCTTTTTAATCAAATCGAAGGGTTTGGTATGCGAGCGGTTTATTTTCTGCATCTCGCATAGTCTGATATATGAACTGTAGAGATTTTAGGTCATTTGAAATAGGCTCGCGGAGCAGTGCTTATTTAGAACTGAACTGGGAAATGGGAAGTGTAGCCCCTGTGATTTTTTCGAAGTATTTTTCGTTTACGGATTGTGTGCTTGCGCGTTAGGAAGTGTAGAACACAAAACAGCGTTATATAAGTTTTCTCGGTGTCTGCGGCGTTTTGTTTGTCCTATAGCAAAATGGGTTCATTCCAGAGTCGGAGTCGAATATGGGCGCTGTTTCTAAAATTCCTTTTAGTGAAATAGTTGCTACGTTGAATAAAATACCTGGACTTTTGGTAGGTTTAAAGGAAATGTGCGATTCTTAAGTCCATTTAGACCCTCTCATACAAATCCACGTTGTTTAAATGATGGAAGCTTTCACCTAAATATGCCAATTTAATACACCAAATATTTATTTTCTGAAAGGAAACTTTTAAAACCATTGTTTCTCTCATTTAAAAAAATCGGCATAGTACTTTAAAACTCACTGTAACATAGTTAAATTTTAAGTTAATACAGAAAAAAATATATAGTAATCCAGTTAAATTTACGGTGCTACGACTTTTTTTTGGAAACTTCGTTTTGTTAACGTTTTTAATTTTTTACTGATTTCCAATTTTTGATGGAACGGTTTCCCTAACCTCGGAGAACACAGATGTTCCTTGGAACACCATTTAAAAATCATTGATGTAACGTCATTTCAATAAAATTTGCTGAGGAAAAAACTTTTACTCATGCCTGCACAAATTAGAACACCCTCATTTGTGCAGCTTGTCACCCTCTTCAATAGATTCTCGATTCTCTCAAATTTCTTTCTCTATCTTTTCTAGTAATCACCAAATCTAATTAAAATTACTGAATTAAATATATGCATATATAATAATACACAAATCCTACATACTCTAATCTATAGTCAGAACATGTATAATAATATCTAACGTACGTTCATACTAATCTCCGTAATAAATTAAATGCATTTTGAACGACAAAATCCAATAAAAAAAAACGTTTTTGCTTAATAGTTTATACAATTAAAACCTTTTTCAATAGCTTCGCTTGTATACACAGATATCGTCACTCGCAACGAAATGTTCATTATTTAATCTGTTTGCATGTTTCTCTATTGCAATAAAACATCCCTACATTCGCGTCAAACGGTTCGTTATTATTGCGGGTAATTAATGATGTTTCGGGGTTGTTTTGATGTACCAAACCTCACTCTTCGCATTAAATTATTTTGATGGAAAAGGCGCACGATTTATAGTTCTTGAATCGAATTGTACTAATCCAGTGCAATCTAATTAGCTGCAAGTCATTATGAATTGTCAATTTCGGTCATCAGTTCTATTAATAAGTTTCCTAGAAAAATTACAGTGAATTATATTTGCTAAGCTTGATAGCACACCAATCACGATTAAACGTTATTATTTATACATCTGTATTTATTATGACATTATTCACTGACATAATGTTCTTATTAATTTTTTGTTTACAGGAAATAAGCACAATATGCAAAATAAAATGTAACTTTATTAAAGAAAGAAAATTTAACAAAACAAGAATGGATTATAGTAATATAGCCATTATTAAATAATAACATACTCTAATAATACTACAAGCCTGTTTCGAAGTGACCACCTGGAGCTCTGATACAAAGTTCCAGACATATCTTTCTTATTTTTTCGATGGGCCGAGGGTCTTTCGATCACAATTTGTCCCGTTCTCGGCGCAACGATTGCTTCAGCAGCGATTCCAAACGTTTGTGGCGTTTAGTGCAGGTACTGGCCTCTAAAAGGAACCAAACACTGTTATCAGTCGCAATGAAATCTACCCACACAGTTTTGAACAGTTTTTCGCCGATAAAAAGTTGCTGATATTTTTGGAATCAATCTTGCTAGTTCTCGTCCGTTAGAAGTTGAATTGCTTGGAGCTTGTAGGCCCTACAAGCTCCAAGCAATGTAGGGCATTAAGTTGAGTTCCTTTTTTAGTATTTCTCGAAGTACGATTTGCGATTGATACTGGCCTCACAATATTTGATGATTTACTGGTTCCTGAAAGCGTTAACAGTGTGTTTTCTATCTCTTTCCGGGCTGTCTCCTTTATGACCGAGCTCTTAGAACCGATTTGTACCATTTGACACACTTTGTCGGGACATACTGGGTAGAAAAACTATTTCACATTTTTAATATAAAACAATGTGGAGAATTTAGCAAAACAAAAATTATTCCTTTACTATACAATACATCTGTGGCAGCGCGCACTAAACGTATAAGTAGTACATACATAAGAAGTCCCCTACCTCTGGCAATCTTTGATATTGTGGTCAATACAACTAGTGGAAAAATCTTTGTCACATAAAATATTTTTTATTTCATTTGGACAATAATATAACAATATTTTTGTGTGTAGAGGTAGTCTCGAATGGATTGGAACAGAACGTAACTTTTAATGGAATACAAAATGTTAAATAAAATGGAATACAAAATGTATTATATTGTAAAATGTATTATTATCACTTCTACCATACCCCATCTCCTGTTCGTCTTCCGATTTTACATATTTTATTCTTTTTCTTCTCTTTTCCCCTACCTTCTTCAACTGACTCTTCTTCATCTCCCACTGTTTCCGTCTTCCTTAACAGTTTTCCTCATTAGTACTAGCTCCCCTATCTTTACCTCGTTCTACCTCACCATTCACACCTTTTATCACCAATCCTATCTCTTCTTCACTCGATACTCACATCATATTGCCTATCAATGCCTTTTGTAGTTTATCTTGACCCTTTATCTACCTTTTCTTAGCACCTCCACCTCTTCTTTGATTTAGTTTTGGACATTCCATTCTTTCGCTGTCGGGTCATGGTTAATAAAAATCTTAGTACCTTGCAACTCCTTCCTTTCCATAATTATTTTATCTTCACACGTCTCGACTTTAACTAAAATCAGCCTATTACCCATATCATTCCTTTTCTTCCCAATTCTAAACATTTCTAACAATGTTTAATCTCATTTCGTCGAAAACCTCTTTCTGCACTTCTTCCACTGGTTTCACGTCCTCTCAAACTCTGCTTATTACTACATTTAACTTAATTTCTTTTTTCTTTCTTTCTTCCATCTTTCTTCTACCTCTACAATTCTTTTTCCCATATAATCCATTTCATTGTCTCTCTTCTTCTCATTGTCGTCCTTTACAACTTCTTTTAACTTTGCTTTCTTTCTTTACTTTGCTACTTCTCTCATCTCTTTTCACTCACTCAACGTCTCTCTCTCTCTCTCTCTGTCAGCGTCTTCTTAATCTCTATTGGCATCACTTCCACTTTTTTGCCTTCTATTACCTTGCCATCACTTGCTTGTCTTTTCTTTCTATCCTGGCTGTCACTCCTATCTCTCAAACCTCCGCCACTTTCTTGTATTTCCTTCTTGTATACAAACTCATCCATTTCCCTTGCTTGTTTTTTGCTTAATCGAATATTGTAATTATATTTATAATTATATTTCTATTTCTATTCCTTTGTTTTTATTAAATTTATTTAGAAAATATATTTTTCTTGCAATATTAAAAACACTTGCAACTATATTTGGCAACCTAACTAGCTGTTGTTAAGCTTGTTGCTTAAATTTTGTTTTTATTATTTATGCTCAACATGATGCCCGCAGTCTATGTTGTTTTTCCTATTTTAACACTGATGTATCCTTTTTTTCTTCCGATTTTGCGCTTTGTCACTAGCCAATCACTATCACAAGGTACAGCACCTTCCAGTAACAAGTTTTTCGCCGCGTATCACCTTTGTTTTTGAGTTAAAGTAAAACAGATCTTATAACTGACTTTTCTTATCTTTGGATATCAATTTTTGAATTTTCAAATGGAGAATTTGTGATGATGCCCCATCTATTTATTTAAAGTAGTAAAAATGTACAGAACGGGCTCAAGGAAATATCTTATGCTCGTTTCCACTGTTTGTTCTAAGCAAGTTTAAATCATAAGCAAACCTAAAATGTAAAAGTTGCTTTCCAACTTTATAATATTTTGTTTAAGCCGGTTTAAAATTAAGTGGCAAACATAGGTGGCTTAACTATTTAAGCGACACTTAGAGCGTTTCAAAGTATGCGCTTGTCATGGAGAATTTAATTTGACATACGACAATTTCAAACACAGTTTATGAAAATATCATTTGTTGTTGCATTTTTTTAAATTTTGTGTTTGTATTTCTAATTTTTTCTTGTATAATAATTTATAAAATATATTATGATACGGGAGATATTTTTAAGACGATTTGGACATATTAGAAATTATTGAGTACGGTTTTCCGCGAAGGGTTAATAACCGACGAAACAATTTTGAAGATATGGATAACATGAGTTTTGGAGTTTTCTAATTTTAATTAAGCGAAATTTAGAATTTCCAATGACATATAAATTAAGATTGCGAAAAAGTATATTTTTAGAGCAATATATACTATTATGTTTATTTTCTACATAATAGTATATATTATGTAGAAAATAAACATAGTGACTAACATTAATTAAAGTTAGTCACTATTTTTATTATGTGTTGCTAAAAAAATTGCAATTGCCTATAAGAATTAAAGCTTCCATCTAGAAAAGAAACAAATGTTGCCAATAGGTATTCAAATCAATTATTTTATGTTGACAAAGATCACACTGAATAAAATTCTACGTGAACTTTTAGTTTTACCAAATATGGACAAATTTGTTATTATAACAGATTAAGCATGTCATAAGTCCTGTATATGAATTATTATGCAAGTGCAGGTCATTTAAGGTCTTGCTGATACTGCAGGCGTAGGAGTATAATTGGCTTCTGGCATTATAAAAAGGGTACCTAAAGTGTTAGCTCATAATTCATATATTTATTATTATGCCAGCAAGAGAGGAATTTGCTTCTGAAGCACATAAAATATTTGCTGTGGATGGTTTTCCTCGCGTAATAGGCCTGATTGGTTAGTAAGTGTATAAGTTTTTATTATATTTTATTCCAATTATTTCTATAATATTTCAGGCAGGGAGTATGTAGAGGTTGTTAGAAACAGAAAGTTATATTTTTCAATAAATATAACTTGCAAACAATTTGCAATGCTAATTTAAAAATAAAGAGCATGGTAGCATGTTGGCCAGTGTCTAGTCAGACATCACTATATTTGTCAACAGTAAACTAAGTGTGAGATTTGAATGAATGGAATTTAATAAAATGTTCCTGTTAGGTATGAAATGTATTTTAGTATGTTTTGGTCATGTATTTAATGAAATTTTATGTGATAATGGTTGCCTTCTTAAGTCCTAGCTGTTGAAGCTTTTAATCCATACACAAACTCTATTTTATGGTTTATGGAAAAGAAGGCTTCCCGTGTTAGTCTACGGTATCCAATTATATCTAAGAACAGCACTAGCAGTAATTTCAGCAATAAAGCATTACATAATATTGCAATAGTTATGAATGAACCAGAACCTCCAGTCGCAAATAATATCAACTTAATTGAGCTTACTAAACAATTTAATCGAGGAAGGGAATCTGAATGAACTAGTTTTAAATACTAATGATCCTTGTTCTAATGTTCGATGAAACCTTATTTGAGAATATTTCTTCTAGAATTTTTTATTTAACTTTTTGTTAATTTTTACTTTGTGTTTTTTATTTTTAAATCAAGATCTGTCTCTAAAACTTGTCTTTATTTGTAAGATTCAAAATATGTACACAGATACAATGAATAATTAAGATCATTCAAAATAGGTTGTGAATTTTTTTTTTAAATACTTACCAAAAAACTAAAATACTTAAATGAATAATAAATTTACAAAACAAAAATTTATTTAACTTCTTTTGCAAAAAAAATTGAGATTCTAAATTGAGATTCTAGCCATTTTTTATTCATGTCTCTTATTCTAATGTGCTTGCTCCGCTTGTTATAGTTTTCATTCGTAATTTGCTATTTCTATTCTTTTGTCCAGCAGAATAGTATATGTCTGCTATAGCTGACAGGCGTCCATATGTTGGACGCTAAGAATGTAGATAATCCTTTTAGTAGTAAGTATACCTGCCAACGGTGCCATAAACTGGACGCAAGCGTTTCTACCTGCACGAATTCCTTGTTTGTCTGTTGTTTGGGTTAATGTTTTATTTCATTGAGTGTGAAAGAATACATAAAAAAATTAATCTAATGTTTTACAAAATATTAAAACATAAAGATCAATAATTTTTGAACATATTATTAAGTGTAAATTATACTACTAAACTCGTAAAAATAATAAATTAATTATTTTGAATAGGTGCGCAATACTACCTACATTAATCCTTACTCCGGTGTCCAATTTAAGGTTAGGATTAAAGTTAGACAGGTACCTAGCGTCCAATTCGTGGCCGGCCTACCTGACTATAGTAGTCGGCCTGTATCGTGAAAGTTAAACTTCTTTATGAAAAGCGTTTCTTCTTTCTAAGGACACGGTTTGCTTGGATGCGTATTCTGATGAAATCTAAGTAGTCGGAATACGTCAGAACTGTTAGTCACAACATGGTTGTTACGCTGCATGGGTATTCGGAAGATCAGTATGTCTCTGAATCCCAGTGAAGATAAATAGAAGTGGCAATTTGTATTTCTTGGAAAGCCCGATATTAAAGATTTTGATAATGGAAGGCGGGAGAACTGAACAATCAAAGGCAATATTTGCTGCAAGGGGAACCAAAAGAGAGCACCAAATGTTATTTGCAGATCTTCTAACTGATCCGAAAAAGTATTTCGAATACTTTAGAATGACAGCAATAACATTTAACTACCTACTGAAGGGGGCTGAAGAGAGTATTTCAAAGCAGTAAAATTTTCTTCCTTGCAATTCGGCAGAAGAAAGACTCGCTTTAACGTTAAGGTAAGACAAACACTTCAATAACATTAATCAAAAATTTACAAACAAATTTTTATTCAGAAGTGAAAAATACAAAAGTGATAAAAACAATGCTATACAAAAACTTTTATACAAAAAACTCTTATTAAAAACATTGTTAATTAATTGTCAGCAACGATAATTGGATAGTAGGACACAAGGTCCTCATGTTCAAACCTATTTTGTGGTGAAGCATTTTCCGGGATAAACTCTGGGATAAACTTGCTGCAGAACCAATATCACTACTTGAAACTTATCTCAAATATGGGAGTAAACTTAATAGAACATGATAGTCAGCGTCTTCATTGGAAGATGCTGAAAATTTTTGGTGGTATGCTTGCAATTTTTTCTCTTCGAAAGTTTGTCTATTACGCCGGACTTTGTTTTACTTTGTATAAATGGCAAATTGTGCTGGAGTTCCTTCCATAGTGCTCTGAATAGTGTTTGTTGCTCGAAGTGATCTGGTCATTTTCCCTTGGTGTGCTTGAGTTACTTTCATTGGGGTTGGAATGGGGAGGGCATACTATTCAGATTTTCGATGTCCTCAGCGTCTTTGTTTTGTGAGCTCGGGGCATTACCCTCCAATATTCGTTTATGGAATTGATCCTTCAAAACTTCCATCTGTTTAAAGTAAGGCCGCGTAGACTTTTGGAGGTTGCTCCTTCACTTCCACCACTTAGTTTCTTAGGGATTTTTTTTAATTCCCCGTGAAACGTGTCCCTCCAACCTCGCCACGTACTTTTGACTGCTTCATCTGAAATAGGAACAAATATATAAATTTCTGTTTGTAGTTGTAAAGAATTTTTTGTTTGATTTTGTTTTTTCTTTCGAGTTTGATTTTACACAGTGCTTTTTATTGCAGATTTTTATCAATGGGGGTCCATTTCGAGCAATAATTTTCTCCTACAAAATTTCTCACAGTGCTATTCAAATCGTAGTTTACGAAACACGTCAAGCTATATGGGATGGCTTCTGGAAGCTACATATGTCTCTACCTACTAAGATGAATGGAAAACCATCTCGAAATACTTCTTAGAAAAATGAAATTTTCCTAACTGCACAGGCTGTTTAATCGGAAAACATGTCCGAATCAAATGCCCTCAAAAAACAGGATCGATGTTTCTCAACTATAAAGGATATTTTTTCGCAGTATTGCAAGGGACAGCTGATCCAAATTATAAGTTCATTTGTGTTGAAGTGGGTGCTTACGCGAGGGGAAATTTTTTCGGATTCAAACGTTTATCAACGATTGGAAACAACAAAATACATGAAGATTATACTTATGAGGAGAAACAAAATGAACCATCAAAGTAGTTGACGAGTGATAATGACAAGTGATAGTAAGTGATCATGAACAACTATTAACAGGCACAGAAAGAACTTTGAAATAGAAAATTGAATCCCCTTTTGTTACACAGCATACGAAGAGTAAACGGCCTTTAATTAAGACCGATTCACTACAAACCGGTACCGCATTCAAAAAAGAAAAATTTATAAAGATAACCCAATGCAGAAATTACTGGCTATGGAAGAACAAAAATTAAACCATTTACAGAAAGGTTCTCAACAATAGCCGTAACTGTAGGATGATTATCACTATTTCACCCAAAGCCTAGTTCCATACATTAGACAACTATACCAACTCACAGGGAATTATTCATTCGAACAAAGTTTCAGAAACTACTTATGCACGAACATGAAACATTATTCCAAAGCCAAAATCCGCAGCAGATATTTCCACAAGCATTCCGTCACTGTACGCCAGCTCCAACACCCTCACCAGTATATACTTGTACGACATCGATAGATGTTTCAGATAATTCATTTCAACTAATAAATAACTCAAGAGGAAATATATTGCAGCGTAATATGAATACTGCACAAAATAATCCTTCACAAACGGCAATACTATATTTTTCAACATGTTTTACCTTCAACAGTTTTTAATATATAATCAAATGTAGATTGTGTCATTCTTGTGTATCCACAAAATTTTTCATTGTTTTTTCTGTGTTTACATATGATCTTCCAAATTCCCCGTTTTTCGTTTTAGATGAAAAATAATTGTCTATCCAAAAGAGTCTGCAGTTTTCCAGTAAAAGAAATTTTATTAAAGGTGTTTCCATCAAGTAATATTCAGTAGCTGGATCCATAGCACGTCAGCGCGAACTAAGTATGCAACTGTACTACTTTTTCGTGTCTATTATAACCAATCTGTTCGTACGAACAAAAATTTCTTAAAAATTCGGAAGAATAAATTTTTGTACGAATTCTTATCCATTGTAACCACAGCGTAAAACAACAAACATCAAATAAAAACAAACCCCCACAAATGTTTGCGTGTGTGTGTATCCGTGTGCATGGTAGCAATTTGTCCTAAACGACTGACCCGATTGAAACTAAATTGTTGGATGGGTCCATAATCTTTATACTTACAGGTTGTTATAAAGCTGTTTTTCTACATCCAAGATAGTGGGATTCTGTCACTTTCAATTTTTGCAAAAAAATTATGTTTAGACTAAGGCTGATTTTTTTCAAATGTCACACATCTAACGGACGGTTTTGCCCTATTTGTAAAAGTGCAAAACCTATAAAAAGCAAACATTTGAATACATGTTTGTGTATAGCTCCCATAAAGCTCTTTCGATTTTATTTGACATATATATTTATCTTTAAAATCAAACTTTAATGTATATAAAGGCTTTAATATTTTATAGAAATTATGGGGCCTATTTAGTTTTATTGTTTTTAAAAAAGTTAAAAGCCTTAACCATCCTTAATCAAAAAAGGTGTATAGGTTACACTATATACTTCTCATACCCATGTAAACATGTATGCGACAGTGTACATTTACGATTACTAATTCCTTACCGAAACATCGGCAGTGTATGCAAAATAGTAGTCACTCTTGGACGTTCAAAGAGTCATTTCACAGTTTCTAGTGCAAACACGTGTTCCTGTTGTCACTGTTCAGACTGTATCGTTTCATTGCATGGTTGTTACGCAACCATGCAACCGTGTGTGCATAATATTATACAGTACTTTTGTTTCACTGGTATTTTCATAATTTAAGCACATTTCACATTCTTCGTTTGAACCGTGATTTTTAACAGTTCGTAAAATAAGAGTCCGTCTCTTATCCACTATGCTAAATTCTCTTATACGTTCTATTGGTGTACAATGAATACATCCAGTAAATTTTTTCCGTCTTTCGTTTGCTTTAGTGACAGTGTTTACAACTTGTTTTAGTACATTTTTATTTATTAACTCATTTATTTTCGTTTGCATTTCTCCTATTGTTGTTTTATTACATCTTCAGTCACGATTGCGCTGATTAATATATATTTATCATTCTATGTAATTTATCTAGCAAGAGTGATCAGGTTTGAATTTGAGGTCGAGAACTATCAATAGTTGCAGAGGTCGATAGTTATCATTAGTTTTCTACAAAACTATTGATACTATAGATTGTTTTACCTAAATGTGATAATAGGTATACCATGCGAATATTCATCTATAAATTGAAATATTAATATTAAAAATCTATATTGCTTTTGATGTAGAACTATTTACAAATACTGCATGTCAATTTCTAGCTTATCATTGAGCTTCAATTTTAACTCGTTAAATAATTCCACTAAATACCTGTCTCTAAGTATGCTTTAGCTGGTAAGTTCATATCTACTATCTAATAGATGTAGGAAAGATCTAAACCCTTTATCATTTACAACCTTTATCATAGAAATTAGTTGATAATCAGTTGCTATCAAATTGATCATGCTTTATCAAGTTCTTTTCTCTGATACTTTCTCTTTGATAAGTATGTCTTTTTGAAAAATACTCTGATTAAGTACCTTTCAGCGTGGTATTCATGTTAGTACTCGTCGTGAAACAATATTCAGATATTGTAGGTTATGTATAATGTATTATTGTAGTTTGTAGGTTATAATAATACGTTATGTATGTTACAATAATATGTTACTAGTGTATCCTATAAATAGCTTCTCCATCAATTCAACACCGCGAAAATCCTCGGTTCCCGTATTTGCCTTCAGCGCGGACAGCTTTGCTGTCCGCTTTGTCGGGGCATGCGGCTGATCCTGAAGCACACCCGACTGCTTTGAACTCTTGAATTTGTCTACGCACGAAATGGCCAATCCATGATCAAAAATTTCAATTTTATAATAAAAAATTTCAATCAAAAATCAAAAATTTCAATTTTATAAAAAATTTCCTTATTGTCTACCTGTTAGCCTAACAATGGTTCTGTTAAAACTGCGACATTAATCCCAGAGGTTTCCATTATTGTATTTAATTGTAAGTTTTTATTTATAACACTTCCACAGTTTATGTTTAGTGTATTTAACACTTTGTCATTTTCTTGATCACTATTTATTTCTTATTTACTATGTGTTTTGTTTGATTTAACTTAAGGTCTCTTTATGATTGTGTTCCGAACCATATGATTTGTATTTATATTTCTATTTCCCTTCATTGCGCCCTATTTACAATTATCCTAGCAGAGTTGATCCCATTAATATTCTTCGTATGTGTGTCCTTCTGAGCATACTTAATATACTATATTTACAGTCATTTGTGTAATGAATTACAGGAATTAAGTTCTAGAATTCAAGATATATAAGAATCGTTATATAGATAATATTTTTATATATAACGAAAACATCACATCAATAATTATAATTCTAGGTTAATGCGTTGAACTGTGACATGTAGCAGAAGTCTATTTAAGGTAACTTTAAGCTCTTGAGCAATAAATAATAGTCGAGAGGTTAATCAGGTAACCAGTTGCGTGCTAGTCCATTTACTACAGCTTCATCCTTTCACATAAGCGGGTCACTTTACGTCTCTTGGGGTCATTACACCTACACATCTGTCAATATGGAATATATCAGACACGGTAATTATTCACTTGACGCATTACAATATGATATATTGCGTGTGGAACTGCGACAGTATTATCTATATAACATAAAATTAAACCTGTCACATTTACAGAGTGTTTAATAAATTGAGCGATAGATTATATCGAGTACATGATACAAATAGTAATAACACAGTTATGGTCCTAAAGCAATTATCTGATCATTATACATGATATTTTCGTATTTATCTAATTAGACTTACAAAATCTCAATTTAATACAACATAATTGTAGGGTACTGTGGCTGACGCCGCACCCGCTGGTTTGGGTTCCCAAAAAGGGGAATTTTGGTTGCTTAGTCAGCTAGCACGTATTCCCTAATGGCTATATCTATATCTATGTTTCCGAAAGTTAATATTTCGATTTCAAAAACAAGATCTAAAAATTTATTTTCATTAATTTTTAATAAAGTTAATGAAAATAAATTAACTTTATTAAAAACATTTGTCAAACAAATTTATCAAAACGTAATTGGTCATGATAAAATGAACATTAATACCTGAAATTGAAGGGAAATGCGAAATACAAGCGAGGAAGAAACTGAAAAAGGACGGGATGACCATATTTGAGAAGGAATTGCTAGGAGAAATTAAGAAAATTAGGGGAGATCAGGAGGTGATAAAAGATGAACAAAAAAGCAAAGGGTAGAATCTACCAAAATTAGAAATGATTTTGAAATATGGA
>WYDF02288692.1:0-16459 GCA_009867245.2 Adranes taylori
TATATAACTTGTTCCCAGATTTCAGATTTGTTTACTACATTTAATAATAGTCGCAGCAAATGTGTGACTAAAAAAAAGCTTCCTTTCAATATCAACTTGAGTTTGCAAAATTTCTAAGCGAAATATAATATTTTTGTTTAGAAGTGTAACTTAAGATGAAATTTTGAAGTCTTCTTGTGGTATTCCTAAATTTATTTATAAAAAACTAAGATTTTGTTATAGCTAATTACATGATAAAATTATCTATACAGCTACTACACGGCTCCATCAAAATAATATAAAGCAAGCACTGTATGCAAATAATAATACAGAAATCTACATTACTGGCATCATAGCATACATTTCAAATTCCGATGTAGTATAATAAAAAATAATAATAAAACTAATGAAAATACAGAATGCAAAGAAAAACATATCTGCAAAATGCTACGCTGTCACCGAACTTCAAGGCCGTCAAACTTGAGACGGACCTAGCCTACGCTTACCTACGTATACGAACAGTGAAAAAATACAGCTCTTTTTAAGTATAATGCATGTAACATAATTGTCATTCACTTTGTTAATTGTGCAATGGGATAAATACGCCTTTTTTATACCAATTTTACATATTGACTTATTAAATCAAGATTATGCACTCACACCGCCTCTATTTCTTTCTCTCTCTCGCACACACACACACACATTGTGTTGAGTGGTTATTATTGGGTTACTTTGGTACTTTTATGTTGAGTGGTGTTATAATGATTATTTACATTTACGTAGACAGTATATGAAAATAAAAAAGGATACAAAATCGATTATACAAAAAATATTCATGAAGAGTTTATTAAATTATAAGTTTATTAAGTCATTAGTATAACATTTCCACAGTGACTGCGTGAAGAAGAAGAAGAGTAGAGTAATATCAGAACGAGATTTCAACGAGGAAATAAAAGATATAAGTTGGTGTTGAGCGGTGGTATAATGATTATTTACATTTACGTTGACAGTATATGAAATTAAGAAAGGGTTTTTTATATGAAGCAAAGTTATCAAATAACGCCAGTTCAACAAAGGGCGCATCGAACAACGCAATTTGAAACTGTTCCTGTCAATCTTGTTAAATTCAGAAATAATACTTTTATGCGGGACTTAGGTTTTAGTTTTGCAAATCTAACCAAACATAAATTGATTTATGGTCTGAGCCAGTACAAAAATTAACACCAAAATTAAACTTAGAAAGCTTCGATGTAATGATAATATGAAGCAAAGATGATTTAGTTGTAGTAATACGCATAGATTCGTCAAGGAGGTGCGTAAAATTCAGTAATTATATTAAGATGAGAAAGTTAACAGCTTATTGACTCTCAGTTTTAAACCAGTCGCCCAATAGCGGTACATGTTCAGAAGATAGAATGTACTAGATAGGGCAATCCAGCAATTCATCTACAGATAATTCATTTTTTTAGAAATATATAGATATATGACAAATATGTTATTTTGTGTATGTTTTTTTTAACGGGGATCCAACACTGAATTTGGGAGCAATAGAAATTATTTTACAGCGGCGCTATTTTCTCCTATAAAAATAAACATCAACACCTCTGTATGATCTATCCCTACGGAAGATTTTAAAAGCTTCGATGGATATGTTTTGAATGTATTTTTTTATAGAGACAAATGCTTTGAGAAAACTATTAACAAAACGTTGTTGACAGCTTCCCAAATTTAATCGAAAAATGAGCAAATATAGCAAAATGAATTTTAATTATTTACACAAGATCACCTTTTTTATTAAGTCTTGAATAATAAAAGAGGTTTTTTATTCTTATTCTGTTCTAAATTAGATATGATGAAAGTACCAAAAAAGGAGCATTTGCAGGTAATTCGCGCTATAGAACAAATATTACTCATTTTAACTTATAATGTTATAATAGAATAGTGAGCAAACAGCAAAAGATGATGTAGCGTCCGTCCCAAAAGGGTAAATTGTACCTTTAAGGATATCAGAAATAGATAATTCATGAGTGGATGGGTCACTCGGTGAAATAATATATTTATTGGAAATTAATATGATCAATTGTTTATTTGAATAATAATACAGAAATCTACATTACTGGCATCATCATCATAGCATATCTTCCAAATTCCGAGTCAGTATAATAAATAAATAATTTTTTCCCTCTTTTTAAGTATACTGCATCTAACATAATGGTCATTCAATTGGTTAACTGTATAATGGGAGAAATACTCCTTTCTTAATACCAATTTTACATATTGACTTATTAAATCAAGATTATGCACACACACACACACACACACACCCAGACTCTCTTTCACTTTTTTCTCTCCCTCTCTTTCTCTCTCACACACGTACGCACACATACACGTACACTGTATCGAGTAATCACTATAGATACTATGGTTGCTGTTGTGTTGAGCGGTGTTATAATGATTATTTGCATTTACGTAGACAGTATATGAAAATAAAAAAGGATACAAATTATATTATACAAAAATATACAGCGAGAGTTTATTAGATTATATAAGTTATTAGTATGCATTTTACTCAAGTGACTGCATGAAGAAGAAGAACATTATATCGAAGAAGATTGGAATAATATCAGAACGAGATTAAAACGAGGAAAAAGCTATAAATTAGTGTTGAGTGGTGCTATAATGATTATTTACATTTACGTTGACAGTATATGAAAATATAAAGGGGTACAAAAGCAAATAGACAAAAAATATACATCAAGTGTTTGTTAGATTATATTAGTTATTAGTATAACATCACATCGAGAGTCATTAGCATAGCATCTCCACAAGTGAAGGTGTGAAGAAGAAGAATAAGGAGAAGAAGAAGGTGAAGAAGAATAGGCTGTCTACCTGTCTAGTCAAATTGTCCCTTTGCCAACTAAGAAGAAAAAGAAGAAGAAGTAGAAGAAAAGAAGATTAGAACGAGTTAAGGCAAGGTTCAGGCGACCGAGCGGCTTTTTAATGGGGCAGAAAGACCAATCCCCTCCTACTTATATCTATATCAACAGATGCTATTCATATAAGGAAATCATCACACCAATAGAAAAACCAAAGTAGAAAATGAAAGTGGAGGACTTAAATTTTGAAAAAAGAAAACGATAGGATTTAAGATTGGAATGAGGTCATGAAACTTAAAACAAAAGACTTCAAAAACTTAATTAGCGAAATCAACTGGCAATAACTTAGAATATAATTGGTTTTATATTAATAGTGAATTTGTAGAATTAATAGTGTATATGAAAGAATTTCTAATATCAAATGCAATTGATATATTTACTGCATAAAACTATTATTAATATTTTATTGATGATTAAGTATGAAACTCTAAATTTATGTAGCGTAACTCTTATTTCACATTTTATAAATAGCAATGAATTAAAGTTCATATAGTGACTTTTGCATGCATATAATTATTATTATGCTTCAAATCTAATTTTAAGAAACAAATATTTATATAATTTGATTTTGCGTCAATTTATAATTCTCTCTTGCTCAAAATCGGTATGGTCTATTCAATTTCTCAAATCGGCAAGATACAGATTTTTTCCAAAATATAATAAATGTTGAAGGTCAAATTTTCTTAACTTTTATTAAATTGTCTTAACACAATATATATTTTTTTATTTTCTATATTTTGTCTTTAGATTTTCTTTTTTAAATTATTTTAGAATGAAAAACACAAGTTTTCTTTTCAAACAAATCATGAGTAGACAAATTCATGCGTAGGCGAACTCATGGTTAACAGCACCTTAGGTAAGATTAGCTTAATTAAATAAAACCATTTTGGTCAGTTTATATTTACTTTTATTCCCCTCAAAAACATGTTTTAAATTTTATTATTCATTTATGACGTATCAATAAATGGATACTACATAAATGGGCTGCATGAAGGATTACCATATCGGGAATATAATTATAATTTATTATATACTGATTATTTACAAGTTATATTTTTTTACAAAATCGGTACATTATCTACAAGTTTTCAAACAACTCTTACAATGTATTGTTAGTGAAATAAGCTGTATCCAAGTTTTACTGGCACATTATTCATTGAATTTTTTGTCACTGCAAAATTAGCCTACACTTTTAGTAAAAATTCGTTTAATCCCCTGTTAACCCTTTTATTTAAGAATCTACAACAAATGTGCTAGCGTGCCTAGCAGCTGATTGATCATATTGCCTCCCTTTATTATTTACAAGGGAGCCTAGACATGCTGGGCTCCACTCATACTTTTCAGGTAGATATATGTCGTAATATTCAATCTAGGGTTCAGCAGAGTATTTGTAAAATATGACAAAGAGTTGGGAGAGATACTGAATTTACCACGACAGGAAGGTCTATTGTAGTACGGTAGTTATAGAAGTCATATAAGTCTGAGAATTTTTGTATGTGTGCAAGAATGTAAGATCATATTCATGCATCTTACTGACAAGATTCAAACATCGGGCAAGTGTGTTTTCTGGCCTGTGAAAACATGTTGGGAGAAAAAACTTATTGCATATGGAAAGAAGCCCATGGGACATGGAATCGAACGGCTAAAGATAAATAAATTTTCAGAACTTTTCAGAAATTTTCTGAACTCTGAAGCATTTCCCAAAAATGTATTCAGTTCAATTGATTTAAAGAAATATGAAGAGACAGCTAAGAAACTAACATTGTATCAAGAATATGAGTCTGATGAAAATAATAAAGTCGTTGCTGATAGTCAGCCTACACTTGAAGCGCCACAATCTAGCATATCTTCAACTCCTGCTTGAGATATTGTTACCCTGTTTCAATCTGCAATAGTTTCAGTCTCACTAAGGACAATAATCAAACATCCACAAAAACAAAAACGTTCACATCGAGATTGAACCAGGCGCATTATGGTGAGGTACTCACAAGTGATGAAATTATGGAACGTTTAAAGGACTATTCTAAAATTCTGGTTATGAAATACATGTATCCGGTGATATTCACGATATCTTATAAATATACAATGAATGTTGCGCGATACATATCTCTGGAGATATATATATGTACAGACAAATTAAACACCGCATTTCTTTGGTAAGTTAGGTTATGTAAATACCGCAAAGTCGGTAAAAAGATTAAGTTAACCATATCACACTGATTTTTATCGAAATGAAGCATTATATAAAGTACTGAAAGGTTTAAGTATACACAAATATGTAAAACACCAGAATGATAAAAATTTTGCACTTGACAAAACCTCAACCGGAACCGCTATTCGAACAAAACAGTGTTGGATATTCTGGTAATTTCCAATTGTTTCAAAGAATTCCAAAAGCGCTGATATTTTTACAGCGAGCCGTACACTTCTTCAGTACAACTGCATCTACAACTTCCGATAACGAATCTGATATGGATCTTTCAGATCCCTTTGATATATTGGACCAAACATTTGCCTCGGAAATATAGTTTGATGGATCTTCGACTAAAGAAGATGTCTATCTGCTTCAGAAATGCTCTATCTTATGGACAACTTGAGATTAGTGAACAAAATTTACAAGTAGTGACATAACAAACATATTTTTATTTTGTGCTGAACACGAGTCTGAAAATAATCTAAAAGTTGTTGGTGGATTATTCATATTGAGCATTTTGTTTCCTAATACCATAAGCACATCATGTAGACATGAACGGATTTCATTTGGGCCACGTTCACGTTTCGGTTCTAACCACGTGTATAAGAAACAATTTTCTTTGCTTTCGTTTTCTGAACAAAAAACAAAAGGCAAATTATACAGCCAAACTTCGCGATAGTTAAGTACGTCAGTAGATTCAGTTTTGGAAGTGGTTGATTTTGTATCAAAGCTCACACTAAAATGTTTGGATCCTTTTCTTTCAAAAGTTAAAAAAACTTTTTCGCTCTTGCCTTATGAACAGACAAATCTTGATTCAATTGAGCTTTATTTTCAGTGTTAGTTTCTTTTTTCATCTTCTCTTTCATTTCTGTACAATAGTTACAAACATCTTGTCGAGAGTACCCAAAACCAATATTAAAATTATTTGTAAATATAAAATAAAATATACTGAATGAAGCATTGGGTTCCTTTTTGTTTTCGTTTCCATACATTTTGTCACTGTTAAATTAGGATGTAAGTAAGCCCCACCCGCATCTTTCTTGATATAGTGACTCTTTTTACATCGAATGTTTCAATAAATTCTATTATGGATTTGATAATATTGATATATTTTTGGGTAAGTTGACTTTTCAGCAGGACTTTTTATAGTAATAAAGAACCTTATATCCCCGCCATTAAGACGATTTCTTGATATATTAGTGATGGATTCAAATGTTTTAGAGCAGATGGGAATATTTTCTCCTTGTGAATTTTTCAAATAATAACTGAAAGTCACTCTAGATTCTCTAGGCTTTTTGGGTTTGATTTTAAAGTTATTCATGTCCATTCGTCTAAGACGTTTCGGTTTATTCACTGATATAAAATTAAGGAAATACTTGTCTTGATTAATTTTAGATCTGTTTTCGTATAGATTTCGGAAAAAAAGTATCAATTATTTCTGAATGTACTGTACGAATTTTACTAATATTGCTTACCGAAATATATTTACAAGACACTTTCCACTGTTTATCTTCTATACTGTGTCTACTTTTGTTCATTTATTGGTGGCTTTCGCCTTTTTTCTTCTTTCTTTCACCACGGGATATTTTTACTGCGCCAATATATTCCGGGTCATCTTCAATTTCACATATTTAAGATATTGTATTTTACTGTTGGAAAGTTCATTATATTCTTGACACAATTCATTTCTTTTCTGTACATCCAACAGGTTCATTTCTATATCATGTACCTCTTCCAATAACGGATTTTCTATAAAAAGTTGTACATTCTCATTACCTAATTCAGCCACTTGTAAAATTTCGGAGTAGTCATCAGATTGAACCTCTGGTGTTAATTATTCATTAGTTTCCAAGCCATCACCTATATGTTCTGGAAATATATAATATAAAGTATTAAGTACTAGATCTACCGGTAAAAAGCGAGTTTGATTTTTTACTACCACAAGTAATTTCATTGCTTCCTCCACTTTTGTTCTCAAAAAATCATAATCTAGCGCATCGTCAATGCATTCCCTCAAGACTGAATTTTCAGTTTCTGGAATTAGTTTCACGTCACTGGAACTTGGTTCATAAAAAAAATCACTTTTAGTAGTAAAATCTAATAAGAAAATAATCTTCCCTACTTACATAGTTGCAGGATTATTCATATTGCACGCTTATAATTGTCTACTTGATATACGGTTTAAATATACCAACGTGAATATACTACTGGTTAACTTGAAAATGTCGTAAATACTTGTAAGAACAAAATGGCTGTGTATAGTGAGCGACCTCAAAAAACAACATAACGTGAAGGTTTTTGATTAAAGATTTTAAAACTGAACAGGAACTGCTAAAAAATGGCTAAGACCGCTGCTCCGGCTAAACCGCTGAAAATGGCTAAAAAATGGCTGAGCTTGGTCGTAGATCCGCTGTAAGCTCTCAAAGCGAGGATCCGCTGTACGCGGCCAAGTACTTGGCTGCGTAAAGAATACTGGTCCTCCTCTGAGGAAAAGTCTGGACTCTTCTACTAGCCGTAAATGAGCGTTTTGACTGAGCGTTTCCCAACTGTATGGCTGAATGGCGTTGCAAGAATTGTATTATCTGAAGCGTGTTTCGTAGTACGTTCTATAGAATTGGATGATTTAATCCTAAAAGGCTTATGAGTAACGCCCAAGAACGTTTCTCAAGTTATTAAATGGAGCGTTCTCTCTAGATATTTATACAGTAGAACTTAATATACTTGATTCATTTATTCGAGCATAGATTTGGTTTAATATTTACTTAATTAGAAGCTCACCCACACCGTTCGTATTCGTCCTTTCACTTAATGCTAATTGCATGTATCGGTTCATTGTAGCACCAAGTTACTTGTAGGTATAATTAAAATAAACTTTCACCAATAAAATAATATTAGCTAACACAGCACTGTTTATTAAAATATACACATAACCTTACTTTATTTTTTTTCGTCGCAGTGCGGTTTTATAGGTGGCAAGTGCTGAATTGGCAATAACTGAATTTGCCTAGAAATATAAATAGTTAGTTTTGGTTTAAAATGTCTGTAAAAGAATACATGAAATAGTGAGTTTTGAAGAAAACCTCAATTTTAAAGTTGAATGAACGTGAGAAATAATTAGTTTAGATGAAAAATATTACTTGTACTGAATTCTACAAAAGACGAAATCTATGTAACTGCTTATGTATCTTATTTTGTCACTTTTTAGAGTTAGTGAGATTTGGAAAGAAAGCTCACTATTATCATTATCAAAGATGAAATGTCTCACAATGAATTAATTAGTGTTCAAATTTATTCATTTTCCTAATAATAATCACGAGATTCTACGTTGAAATAGGGTACATAAAATGGAACATGTGTTAACTGTACTATTAAAAAATTACAATATCCTACAACCGGGCAAAATACTCACCATTGATGAAACAATGATTTCCTTTCTAGGTAGACTTCCATTCAGACAATCCAAATAAAGTAACAGATATGACGTTAAAATCTATAAATTCTACTCACCCAACTGCTTTACCCATTACATAAAGTTTACACCGGTAAAGGTGACATAAACACAGAATTGAGGTATTCACATTGAATTGTTATAAAACGTTTCGAATGAGTATCACCATACGAAGGAAGAACAATTTATGGTGATATTTTTTATTTGAAGCATCCCGTTGACCGAACATTTATATAAGGAGGAAATGTTATACTGCAGAATTATACTCCAAAACGCGCAAATATTATAAAAACTTCTGCAAATATGGAGTTTGCTTAAATTATTTTAATAACTACCATTCTTAAGGACGTTCACTGATGTGTGTCTTATTTGTATAAATGTGTATTCCTATAATGTAACATCTAATATAACATCAAGTCTCCTACGATATGTATTTATGTTCATCTATCACAAAGGAGCTAACAACCAATAGTTCCATACATACCATCTGGAATATCTAACGCAGTGAGAATACACTTCACTACATATCATCGAGGTAAAGTACCGGAGTAAAAGAAAACAGTAGTATTAGAAAGCACCACAGTCAATGTGTTAAAATCAACTGAGTAGTGAAATATACCTATACACATGTGAAACCAACCTCAGTCTGCTCATGTTAGAATAAACATCAGCTAATCAGTATCCAAATGATGTTACTAAGCCAACTAAGGCTTCAATACACTTACCAGTTGAGTGCCAGTGTCATACGGCACAAAGAGAACACAAGGGAATGTGCACATAAAAAAAATCCCATATAACAATTGAAAACCTTTATTATAGACTCAATTATCCATTATAGCAAGATATATACGCAATCTTTATTAATAAGGCTTTATTTAGTATAAATTCCACCACAGTAAGTTCACTATATCGGTAAATAAAATTTGTAAAAACATCACAAGAAATCACGCAGTGTGATAATTTAAAACTGGTGAGCTAATACGGTGTATACCTTGCAATTCCACCGTAACCTATTCATAAGGTTACATATTAAAATTTATAAAAAGATTGGTTGTTTAAGATTACAACACATACATAAATACACCGAAGGATATCCTCAGGGTTCACTGAACACCGTAAGGGTGGTTGTGACCCCAACGCTTCGCACCAGCATCCCGCACCTCACTCGTACACGAATGACATGATCAGTGGCTGCGCGATGAAACCTCAAACGATAAAATCCACGCTGACCAGATTAGTGACCTCAAAACCACGCCGAAACTTCACAATTAATTTACTTTGCAACAAAGGACTAAAACATCACACTGATTTCGACTCAACCAGAATCTCAAGATTATTAGAAATTTTACCAATTCATGATTCAATTAAATTAATAAGGTTTTTAACTGAAGCCAATTGGTTTCTTGACACCTCCGAGTCTAGAAAGGAAAAGAACTTCTTCTAGAAATTCACTGTCAGCCACACCCAAAAGCTAATCAGACAATCGTACCAACTCAAAATTATCCTTTCGCCCTCTAGCGGCCTTGTATCAAAATGCAAGATTTCGTTCCACAATCAATTCTTACCGCTACGTTTCAATCTAGCAATTACAATGGTATTACACAATATCAAGCTGTAAAGTACCACATCAGAACAATTTTCTAATAAAAATTACCAATTTTGTAGAATAATTCACAAATCTAACTTGCTCCGAGATAGCTCTCCTTCTATCCGCAAGTCGACACGCACAACCAACATAGTTCATACTAGGTGAGTTCGATGTTTGATTCGTTCATATCAGCCGTCAAGGGTGTCTTTTGGCTTTACTAATTTCTATTTATTTTAATTTTAATTTAACACTATTAGAAATCAGTTTTAAAATATGCTACTGCTCTAGATCAATAAAATGGAACCATGGAACCACTCGCCAACGAAATAAGCTATGTTTTCATCGTTCTACCAGCCAGAAATAGTCAGCAAATTACGAGCTTTAGTTTTCAAAATAAAAGCTATAGGCCAGTCAGATACATCTAACGGACATGTGAAATTAAGTAATCCAGTAGACTCAACACAACAAACATAATTATAATAACACTCTACTATAAGAAGATTAATTTTAGACGTAAGAACCTCAAGTAAATATGACACAGAACCTAACATCAATTACTCATCCAAATACAAGCCAGAACATAGTCCCAGAATAACACTCCCAAAAGTCACAAATAAAACACTGGACCAAGTACAAATAACAGGTAAGCTAATCAAAGATAGACCTAAATTACAATGTTTAAATGCAATAACATACTCAATACAACAATATGTCTACTAACAACTCTAAAATAATAGTAATCATCAATATACGAGGATAATATTACATATCTGTACAAATCAAAGGCAAAAGCTGATAGATAACTTTAATAATAACACTAATAATACCATCACGGGTACCTTGAATGTTCCATATGCATACATCCTCTCTCATTCATGGAAACCATTTTTTCATGATTACTTGTTTTGGAGCAATTCCCATGTTTGGATCTGGAAGTGCCAAACATACTTCCCAATCAAAATACTTCCCAATCTGGGAATCAAAAATGTTCCTCTTCTGAACAATATTTCATATATTGGAACATATTTCATATATTTGAACATATTTCATAGGCATGTATGTTTTCATATACATGTTTGAACTGCGTACATAACATGCAAATAAATGCAGGATAAAAACACATTGCAATTTGTTTGACACTTTTCCTTTGTTAAAACTTTCTTTTGTTCAATTACCTTTGGTCTTTGATTAACTCAGTTATGTTAACTCAAAAGAGAAATATCTAAAATCTTATTTGCACCTAAGATGTTATACTTGTAAAGTGAGAAAACTCTAATTTTCGGGTTTTATAACGGATGACGTAAAAACAACGTTTTGGAACCGATGTCGTGCCACGTGAAGATGCTTAGAAACGTAAATAATATTAACCTACAGCCGACTCGTCGTTTAATTATATACGTGACCTTGAGCATTGAAAGTTTTATTGCAGTGCGGTTTTCAGGCGCACTTTGAAGAAAATTACTTGTGATAATTCTTTGAGATTTACTCGTTATGTCCAATCAGTTAGACTTATTTATAATGTTGCAACAGAAATGCATTTGATATAAATTACAAATGCATTGCATTGATGTAATTAGGTCAAAGATGAGTATGGATATTTTTAGATAGATTGTTCTACATAGTTATGTTACTATAATATTGTTAGTCTAAATTAAATTATGAAATATTTATTTACGATATACTTGTAAGAGTTAGAAGTGTAAGAGTTAGATGTCAGCTTTCTTTCAGAAACAATTATACATAGTTTATCTCTTATAGTTTATCTCATAGTCATAGTTTTCTCATAGTTTATGCTGCATGAGTTTTAATCATCAGGCAATTTTGGATTGATCGAAAATATTTGTTGTGCTGTTTTCAGATTTAATATTGTTTTCTATTATCACATACAGTTCTTTTTTGTAGAAATTATCTATGTACGTCTCATATCTTTTAGACGGGCATTAAAAAAAATGTGAACGGGTTCGCCACTCCATCTTTCATATGGTAGAAGTCAAAAAGTTGTATTAAATACTCGAATAAAGCAAATTTTGAACTTTCCAATATTTTAATTTATAACCTATTTATTAAATTGTATTAAATTCAATTAATAACGCTCAGTATGTTTGCTTATCATAATAGTAGATTCACTTAAATGAAAGACAATAGCGTTAGGGGTTCAAATTACATTATAGTCTTCTTCATTCTACTTAATATCTCTATAGATGCTACAATGTTGCCTTACTTGTCATATGAATACCTAATAACTAAATATATGAACGGAACGGTAAATCAACAACGAACGGTATGGAACATTACGAACATCAACTACCACATGTAAAGCATTCAAAAAAACTAATTTCTATCAGCAGACAATAAATAAGGTGTGGACGGGTCCGCCACTGCATCCTACATATGGTAGAAGTCAAAAAGTTGTACTAAATACTGCATAAATCAAATTTTGAAATTTTGAGCATTTTACTTTATAACCTATCTATTAAATTGTATTAAATCAAATGAATATCGATCGGTATGTTTGCTTATCATAAAAGCAGATGCAATTACATGAGCGAAAATAGCGTTAGGGGTTCCAAAGACATTATAGTCATATTCATTGTACTTAATGTCTCTATAGATGCTACAATGTTGCCTTAATCTGACTTACTTGTCATATAAAGTGCGTCCTATATAGTTACAGAAAGTTACTTGTCCTATATCAACAACGAACGGAATGCAGCATTAAGAGCATCAACTACCGTATGTCAAGCTGGTTGCATTCAAAAAACTAATTTCTATCAACAGCCGGCTTGTGACTGAGTAAGTTAGTCTCAGTTTTAAAAGCCACGATGCTCCTCAAAAAAGAGGATGCTGAAGATCCCTTATAATATTCGTATTTTAAATAGTGTTTTCTTCTTATTTTCTTCACGATCAATTTATTAATCACCGTTCACTTTATAGAAAAAATTCATATGTATTCGGTTATGTTTGTCTCTTTTTCCCAAGTAGTAGTTTAGTTCACTCATTTATTTTTCTTGAATTTTACTTCATTTCCTTTACTACTGCATCTAATAAAGTAGCAAATTAAGTAGAAGTAATTATGCATGCGCATTTTGCATTCAATTTTATTGTTATGGGAAAATTAAAAATAATTGAACTTAATTGACGATATTCCTCCCAAAATATCATTTTGCATAAAAGTTGTTCACATATTATAGTGAATACTGATCATACTAATAACTGTAAACTGACTACCATAAATGTGCATTGTGAATGTTGTAGATTGCTGTTTTATGAGTTGTACTCTACTGGATGTTTTTATTCTGTATTGTCTCGACTACAGATGTTACTAAATGTTTTGAAGAATAAAGTAATTCATTCAGACAAAACAAATTAAAAAAAATAATTGGAAAAAGGATTTTATACTTCTTTTTCCATTTCAACTTTTTATTAGGCAAAGCACTTCAAAATATTTCGTGTCTAGAGTCGTGATTTGCGTAAGTACGGCCCTATACACTTCCTTAGGCAGATTTGATTAAAATGTATAACACTTCGTTAACACACTTCCTTCATATAAATACGTTTTAAATGAAATGAAATTAATTATTGCGTTTATTATAAAAAAATGTAATAAAGCTTACTGGTTTTGAGTTATTTCAACCAGGGTCTCTCTCAACAGCCAATGCATGCACTCAATACTTATATTCAAATCATAACCATTAACCAGTTTTTTCCCATTGCTCCGATATCGGAGAATACAGGTTTGAACTTGTAAAAACGAGCGTTTGTAAATTATTAGTCAGGCGCTGTTATTAGTCCGTACGTATCCGACCAGATAGAAGCAAGTGTTACATCAGGGTTAAAGTAATAAAGTTTAGTTTTCGTAAAGATGTTACTTTTCAAAAACAATATTTTTTTGACAAGGGAATAGGCAACACTGGAACTATCAAACATAGTAAGGTAGAAACTTGGCATGTTTTACCTGAAAAGACCGTGTGAGAGAGAGAGAGAGAGAGAGAGAGAGAGCTAACAAACGAGGATTTTATAATATTGTAACAGATTCAACAAATAAAATTTCTGTAAAAAGTTGGTATGATAATAGGGTGGTTCGTATAGTCAGTTCCTGTGACGCGGCACTCCCAATACAACAAACAAATAGATGGCTGAGGACATAAAAGAAAAAATTACCTATCACTCAACCGGCAGTTGTGTCACAATATGACAAATACATGGGTGTCGTTGATAGAATGGATCAAAATATAGATAATTACAGAATTTCCATAAGATCAAAAAATTTGGTACTGACCAATATTTGCTTTCGGTAAAGATGTCGCCGTTCACAATGCTTGACAAGTTTACAGAAATTTCCCCCAAAAGAGTGAAGAATATGATCTCTTAAAATTCCACAAGAAAATAGTTCAAGTATAGTTGACTGTTTTGTAATTTTACTGGTTTTATAATATGTTCATTGGTTTTTAGGTGTACTTAGCTAAATACGGAACACCTTCCGTTCGCGGAAGACCTTGTTGACCGAAAGAAATTAACATCGCGAATTCCCCATGATCGGTTATCGGCCATGGCCAGGCCAAGGCGAAAGAACGCCGACGGTAAACAAATATAAGAAGAAGAAGAAGAAGAATTCCCCATGAAATTCGCTATAACCTCATTGATCATTGGATAGTAACACCCGAAAGAACCACAAGATGTGCACGAGAACTGCTTCAAGGCATTTCACACGTAATTATGCGTAAAATATTTTGTATTTGTTTAGTATTCCTATTTTTTATTCTTCTTATCTGAAATGTTTATTTTGTCTTACTTCTGTATGTATTTTATAAACCAATTTATGCATTAAATTTATGTTTGGTTATATTTTATGTATATGTCTACATGTGCTCGTTCATTCCCATTGCTCCAACATCGATACATCTGATATATTCAGAAATTGATTTAAAAATGTTCGAAAACACAAACTTCCTATGATTTTTATGGTATTTGAAGAACTTTCCTTGGGAATTGTAAAAGTATATAAAAAAAAAATATTTGAGCAAAGAGGGGTTAACATTTTGTTGGCTACAGGTGTCACTCATTTTTTACGACTGGCCACATAACCCAGAGATTAATGTGCGCAGGCCGTAGAATAATTTCCTGTAATTTGGTCACCTGTAATTTGGTGGCCGTAAATAGTAATAGTTAAAATTATTTTAATTTTGCATATAAGTTTATGATTACTCATTATCATTATTGTCGAAACGAGCAAATATGGGTACTTATAAATGAATTTAATTGCGTTAGTAAATCAATTTTATGATGAAGTTGGCAAATGTATTAGTATATATTTCAGTGGTTCGAAACAAGTACAACAAATAAAGTTGATATTTACGAGTTTAAGAATATTAATAAGTAAGTAAAACTGAAAATAAGCAACGTTTAATTATCTGTGAAATAAGACTTAGAGGTGCTTGTTGTGTACGTTAGCAAAAATAAAATGAGAAATGATTATTATGAATACGTATTGTAAATAAATTTTAAACCTGAAATTTGAAATATTTTATGTATATTCACATACGCGTAAATGGATAGTTAATTTGTAAATAAGTCACAAAATAAAAACTTATCGGAGTGGCGGGCCAAGATGCTATACGGGCTGTTGAATATAATAAATTTTGTTGTCTCCGAAAAAAAAAAACAATTTGTTAAATAAAGGTCGGTCTTTGCACTTTTAAATCAAATTATTAAAAATACCTATTCCGAAAACTAAAATTTAATTTAATTAGAAAACTATGCGAATGGGCCTCTATAGATGAATTCCTTTTACCCAGCTCCTTATAAATCATTACACGTAAACCTGTGCATTTTCTTGTAAAAAGTTAACAATTTTATACTCAAGGTGTTCTTGTCTAACTCTTGCCTAAATTCGATGATTTACCAGACAGAACAAACAGACAAATCGCATTTGTGATGGAATGTTTATCGCAAAAGCTGTGTGTAACATACTCTTGTGTGTATCTGTATACGTTTTTTCCATATTCTTTAAAATATTCCAGATTATAAGGTCCTGTTGTAAACTTGGAGGTATGCTAGTGGAATTACTGACGTCAGAAGTTTGATAACACGTCCTGAATTCGTCATTGAGCGTATGTTCGCGCCGAAGAATTAGATTTCTACGAGTTAGCCTGGCTCTTGCACTACGGTACCTCAGTTTCGTAGACTGGGATAGATCGCTAGTTATGACATAGGTTTCTCAGTAATTCAATTAATTATTAATCGCAATAAGCAATTCCTTAATAAATCATAAATTAAATGAGAAATCCTCTAACAATATATCTAATTTGACTAAT
>WYDF02288701.1:0-30181 GCA_009867245.2 Adranes taylori
GCATTGCATTTAAATAACCCAAAGCGAAAGGGTTAAAGTCGTGTCGAGTCCATTTTTAAATTGCCCCCCTTAACTATCAAATTGCCCCCTGTGGGGCGTGGGCCCCACGTTGGGAAACACTGTTCTAATGTATATATGTAATGTACTTTCAAATTCAAGTCGTCTCAAGATAACTAAATTTTATACAATTTTTTCAGTTCGTTAAGCATTATTTATCTATCCATCTAGTTACTTACATAAGTAAAATATTTTGTACTCATTATATTGTCATATTAAGTTGAATTCACCTTAACATGAAAAAAAAAGAAAGAGAGCATTTACTTAAGTATTGCAGCCTATTTCAAATCAAACATAATTTTATTTCAATGAATAATTTTAATAATACTTAGAGTTACAGCTATACTGTAACTGTACTTACACGCATACAGTTAGCGAACAAAACAATCTACTTAGACTGGCAGAGAATAGTGCAAATCGATGGGGGTTAAGCAGAACATGATCTTACAAATTATCGAGTAAAAGAAATTCCTAAGGGATCCTACTTTTCATAGCAATTCATTAGATTCATAAAGAGTTCTAAGCAGCGAGCGACAGACGGTGTAAGCAAGATGCACTAAAGAATAGTTTAATTGGCTGATCGTAGATCTTACGGGTTCAGTTCTTGATCAATTTTTCTATTAATTAAATAAACTAAATCAATTAGATTGCGTTAAAAATTTGTTCTGTTGGATTAAAATCTTGTGTGTTCGTCACATGTGTGTTTATATCTTTGTTATTAATATAGAAACATAATACATTAATTTAAAAATATAATGCATTAATCATAAAACATTCTTGTCGCTAATTTTCGATTATCTAATAACTTTCAACTAATGTACTGCATATTAATTTTCATGTTCATTTAAATATCTCTTGATTATGTGTTTTATGGAAAAATTAATGCTTGTCGCATATTTTACAATTATATTGACTTAAAATTCAAATCAAATCATTTATTTGTTATTGTCTGTCCTAATTAAATAAAGTATTTGAATAGGTATTATCAGTAGATACATAAATTGCTACGTTTCTAGGGTCACGAGTAATTAACGTGACAATATGAAAGCAATATAATATTATTAAAATCAAATTACATTTAAGAAACCTAAATAATGTATAATAATAAAAACGTTAATGTTTTACTTTTCTAAATGCATCATGATTATGATCGTATCAAATTTTTTTTTCGAAACAGAGTTAGTAATATATTGACAAAATTTGGGAGGAGGTTAGGCACCCATAATTTAAAATTTCAACAAATATTATCGTGGCTACAAATATTTAATAATATTAGCTTCTCAACTGAAATTTATTACTAATTTCTTTAGCGAAAAACTATGCGTTTATAATTTGGGACGTCATTATTGTTCTTTTACATGAGCGAATTTATTGGCTAGTGCCAGTGCCAGTGAAACTACAGACTTGAAAGAATCACCAGTTGCTACATAACGTTATGATATAACTTCCACTCTTGCGTCTACTGGAATTGCCGTTCTCATTTTCGTATCATCTTTCTTCAGCATTGCACCTATTATCTGCAGTACATAATCTACTTAGGTATAGTCTAATATCCAAATATTTCGATAACCCAAAGAATCTTCGCCCTTCAACTCTTTCAAAAAAACTGAAAGATGCACCAAATTTCCATGGTTTCACCCACACTTTTCTATACCCCCATTTTTCTTTTCGTTTCTTGCATGAGATAGCATGAGATAAAACAACGACTCCTACCCGAACTATTTGTAGACACTGAAACCAGGAACCATCAGGATATTCGCAGCTAGTTCACTAGCAACAATGATGACATACAGCTTGTTTACTAGCTAAGTAACACACACGCCAACGAAAAGTCCAGCTTTCAACTTTACTCGTAGATTCTTTATGAAGGATGCCCGGTGCATCCAACAAGTGTGGGATTTTTACCCACTAAACTCCACTCCCTGTTGGGATTTTATCCATTAGGAGGTTGATGAATTTATTATTGAGGCTTTAGGATTTGTCATCCTCTTCAGCCTGGAACTGGTGTTGAGTTGGTGAATTATAGTTTATTGGTAAAGGTGAACATGATTATACTGGACGAATTTAATAGCCGGCTAGTAGCTAGTAAATTCGCTGAATGTAATCGAGTCTTATCTAATATCAATTTTCGAAGCGATAAAATGAGTTTACAAAGAATTGTCGCATATAAAAAGGGTGCGACATGGAATTAGGCTAGTTTCCACCAGTTCTGCGGAATTTTCTAGTTACTGGAATCGCACTCGGAAAAATAATCAAAAAATTTGTCGACTCTGAGTCTTTTTACATAAATAATATTGTTATTATTCATTATTATTTATTTGTAAAAATGATTACAATTTCAGTATTTTTAATATTATATTAATAAATATGTTTTAAAATTTGTATATATAGAGTCTGAGTATATATCTGACTTCATTAAAAGTAAATTTATTTCTTTTATACTTATTTTAAATTTATGAAGATCACAGTTATTATATTATAGCAGGGAGCTGAGTCGGAGTGGGGAGTCGGAGTCGAAAGGAATTTTCTAGTTACTAGAGTCGGAGTCGCAAATTTTGGGACTGAGTCGCAGCCCTGGTTTCCACAAACATTTTACGTTTTAAAAACTCCCAATCCTTTAATTAAGGGATCACAAAGAGCAAAAGGTTTTATTTCTACTTAGGATGGGAGTAGCTATAAAGAAATGAAACGACACTAAATTATTTATTTAAGGTGCAATTCCAATTCATAGCTATGTCTCAAATCTATTATTTATTTGCTGACCATTGCTTTTTAAAACCGTGAGACAGCTTTAAATAAACAAGTACGGTCCAGTGCTTTTAATTAAATGATCAAATAAATAAACGTACACAACAATAATAAAACCACTAGTCTGTTTAAATAATCTATTTCACAAATTAATTAATTATTATAATAAATAATACAAATAATATTTAGATGGACATTGTCAAAATCGATCAATATACAAAATTTTATTATATTTTAAATTAGGTTTATTCTTCGCGCGTTCAATACCAGGTAAAACAGACTATTTGACAAGCTATGAACATGTAACAATTATTAATGTCAATAAAGTTCTTTATTATTCGACCAATAAGAAACGTTCCTTCATCCGTTGTGAATTTTAGATTTTATGATTCTATGATAGGATGCGCTCCAATCAAGTTTACCTTGCGAACGAGTTAATGACCTGCAACTCCCTGCTAAAACAGAGACTAACCAAATGTCTGATAGTGGCGGCGTTTTAACATAGAAAGTATCAAAACTACGTACGTCTGATTCACGTACAATAAAAAAACGGTGATGAAAGTAATGTCCTCAAAGATTGTTGAACTCGTTAGAAACATCGTTGAGAAGAAGACAGCATTAAGTTTCTGTCTATCCGAACCAAATTAAGAGATTTTTTGTTGCTTCAAATTGGATATCGTAAAATCTACGAGCGGCCGAAAACATAATAGAAAAAAAAAATGCCCACGAAACCAAATAACCATAAAGCCACGCAAAAGATATTTTGCTCCTAAATTTTATATTTCTTGTTCACGTTCTGCATTCAAACGAGCAAACAAAAAACTCGAAAAACATCCGTCCAAAACAAAACGCGTGTAAGCAAATCATTAATCTCTTCTGCGTCTCTCTTTCTTCTACCTCTCTCTATATACATCTCTCTCTCTCTCTTTATCTCTCTATGTCCCAGGGAGTGCTAACGTTGCATAGCTAGCACCAATGGTCGACATCTCTCTATACGCAGAGGACATCTCTCTATATGCAGAGTTAAATGACTGATGTCGACAAATGAAAAAGTTGAGTAAAAGAAATATTGATCCAAATTTATTAGCTTAAAATAAATGTTGACACGAATACAGTTCAGCTTTCCTCTAACATGGAAATATGGAAATAAATATTTAATTTCCCCAGTAACATAAGAGGAATTATTCTTTATATAAGTATAGTTAAATCTGTATCGGTTCATTACACACATAATAATAAATTATACGATAATTAATTATTGTGCGATAATATAGATTTATTTGCCAACGATACAGTTTATTTCCAATTAAAACATACACGTAAATAGTGTTTATTAACATTAAAAGAAATCGAATTATTTTGTTGGCACATTATAAAAATGAAAGTTATCACTTGAATATTTGTTAATTACTTGATTGAAAGAAATGAATTAATTTATTTAGTTTCAACAGTCAATATAAAATGTAATAATAAAATATTTAATGCTTACATTATTGCTTCATTCATGAAAGAGTACTATTAATATACTAGCAAAGCGATTTGTACGTTAATAGTTTTTCTTTTTATTTGAAGCTCATTTGAAACTGAACATTGAAAATAGTAAGAGAGATTATCGCTGCGCGCTGCGCTTATATAACTTCGTAAAGGAAAAGTTGCTCTGCAGTCGTCACAAAAATGTGTGGTTCAATCCTGCTTTTCGATGTCTCTCGACAGCGAAACAATGTGAATCTTTCCCTCACTAGTTAACTGTCTATTTCTGTCCTGCTTTGAATTCAAGAAAGTTGTTGAACATTCTCGAAATAGCTAGAATTTTTCCCTCGCCGCGTTACGTTCAGCGGCCCATCGGTAGGGCCTCAATCAGCTTTCACACGAAAGGTAGCGGCAACTACACCTGGCTTACAGCTGCAAAGTTGAACACCAGGTCATATCTCTTTGTTCTGTTTTATGGACTATCTTTCTTATAATGGCAGTAAACTGAATCTAATTGAATATATTTTACGAAGCTATCTACGTTTGTCTCGTAGGGTCGAATACATCCGAAGAAGCTCGTGGATAACTAACATTTCGATTCAATCTATCTTTTCAGTGGTTGTAGCTCTACTAACAGTATTCTCTAACAGAATACGTGAAATCAAAGCTAATTAGATTTAAACGAGGCCAAACTTGATGTATCAATGAATGTATGTTAAGTTGTATTTCCTCTTAGAGTTTGATGATTGCGAACCTATACAGTAGGATCTTATTAATTTAATACTAGATTTGTCTTGCAGTGCTTAATTTAAGCTTATTTTCTTTGAAAATTTAACTATTTACGATTTGTACAATGAAATCTTGAGACTTTAGATTATGCACTTGTATTGAAAATGTCATTATTATCCATTGTTTAATAATACTTGTTTTTGAAGTGGTAAAATATATCAACGAAATTTTAGAATGAAGGTCAACACCCATAGATTGAAATGGTAAAAGTTTTACGTGTTAGAATGTATTGACAAAACGTTGGCCGATAGCTCTGCAAGCATAATTTCTAAAGCCACTTCTGGTAGTTTCCTTCTGGTAGTTCTGGTAGCCACTTCTGGTAGTTTTTTCGTACAGTCTAATGTTTCCTAACTGAGTGATAACCCATTAAAAACACACATCCCACATTCGCATATTTAATTCTTTAGCACTCTATGCGTATACATTTTATCTCTTTTTATAGTAGCAGATGTATTTAGAATGGCTTTATAAAAAGATATCCGCATTGTTGTCACTTAGATCAAAATTTCTGTAGATTATTCCTTACATACTTCTATAATAATATAATTAACTTATTCATTTATTTAATTTGTCTATTGGCGTAAATAAGCAATTATTGAATTTGTTTAATCTAAAACTAGTTCTGTCTAGTACATAAAACTAGTATTGCTGTACTGCCGCTTATGATAATGTATATATATATATATATTTTATATTTAGTAATTTTTCGTTTATAAAAGTATTTTAATTTCAATTTGGTAATAGTGTTAGAATGGAATCTCGAAAGCAAAGGGCGATTCATTTTAAATAACTCATTTACGCGGTCTGTCAAGTTAGAAAATAGTCCATACCGATCTTCATATAGTGCGACATGCAAACATTTTTTCATAACATAACCCAACTTTTTGTACTTTTACACGTAAGACATTTCATGCACTGAATCAAAACTAATGTGTTCAGCAATAATCTTTATCTGTGTTCAGCAATAAATATGCCCAAATATTATTGTGAAAGAGAACAGCGTATTATTTTAAATCTATATGATTATTTTGATAAAAAGAAAGAGAATTATGGGTCACTAGAGTTTTATCAGTACGAAAGCAAAAGTATCGATAAATACCATAAAAAATGTATTAAACATGAAAAATCACAAAGAAAAATAAAAAGACAAACTTAAAATTATAAACAAGATTTTTCACCTAAAACAAGATTAGGTCTAACAAATGTAATTTACGAACTTATTTCTTAAAAAGTGTTCGATATAGAAACGTTTTAAATTTACAATTAAAGGACCGTAATACAATTAATATTAGTAGTTTGTACAGGGTAGTTAAATAACTTTGATTCCAATATAAAATAACAAATAATCGTAAAGCTCTTTGCGAAAAGAATGATATAGTTTAAAGCGATACAATTTTGTCAAAGAATATGTAAGTAACTTAAACGCTAAGTATCCCAATAATTTGTTTTTTGGACGAAACGTGGGTTTTTGCCAAAGATTCTGGGACCAACAACAAAACCTTGCCAGATAATATTAACAAATGTTATTTGGACCCAAACAAAACTAGCCTTGGTAAACGATAATATTGCAAGTAGGATCTAGAACAAATTTGTAGAAAATATTGGCTTAATATTTTCTAGCTCGAAAGTGACATAGTATGGATTCAACTAAATTTGAGACCTAGTTTGAACAGAAGTTGTTAAGAAAATTAGGTAGCCCCTCAACTATCACATTGGACAATGCATCGTACCACTCTCGAATAAAAATACAGAAACCCACATCTTCCTGGTCCAAACAGGAGCTAATAAATGATCTAATTTGTAACAAAATTGAATATCAACCGAACTAAATAAAGTCTGAACTTTTACATCTTTGCAAACTTCATTCCACTGTTAAGACTAGCTATATAGTTGAAGAATTTCTCATAAATATGGTCATCAAGTCTTAATATTGCCTTCATATCATTGCCAATATAACCCAATTGAAATGATTATGGGAATTTACGGAAATTATTTTGATAAAAGAAATGCAATTCTAATCCGAAGAAACGATAAAGCGGTTTGCAGCTTATGGAAAGAAGAATTAGCGCGAATTACACCAGATATATGGAAAACTGTGTCGAACATTGAGAAGATATAGAGAAGAAGTTCAGACGAGTATTCTGAAAATGAGAGTGAGCTGAATATAAAATAATTTATTCTTTAGTATTATGTTACAAGGTGTATGTAATTTAATATTTTTATTTTGTTTTGTTCATTAGTGTGTATAATTTATTTGATTAACAGTTTTCAAAATTTTAATACAGTTTTCAATAATCTGATAATCTGAGGTTTTTGTTGGCTATTAAAATTTTATTTGGCTATTATGACAATTATACAATCCTGTATTAATTTCATATTTAGTTTCATGTGTTGAATATGGTTATAATATTAAGTTACATGTTGTTTAATTATTATATTAATTAATTATTTTTATTTTATCGTAATAACGCCAGTACTAGAAACATTAAAATATATTGATTTTTACTAAATATTATAATTCACCATTATATAACGTTGGCAACACTGCAATGAATGCATCATATGAAACATGTAATTGCGTTTCTTATTGTTTAATATATTTAGAGAGAGTTAGTTGTCTCTAAATCTAGGTGTCTCTAAATTTGAAACAAAAATAAAGGTGGGAATAAATATGATACATTTCATTATTGACGTACAACAGAAACATAACACTTTCTTCTTAATTTATTAGCTGTTTACCAAACGTTAGGCGTTTTTTAGTTAGCGAATGTAGGATGTCTCTTCTTAATAGGTTATCAGTCAGATGGCATATATTAGACTATATCAACTTTCTAGAATATTTACATATTTATTGTAGTTTTTGCTCGAAATCATTATAAAAATTTTTAGAAGTTAAAAATTTACTTTTTTTTTATCTAATCATCAAATTTTTTTAATACTTAAAAATGCAATGAGTTTGGCCGAAATCATTATAAAAATTTTTTAGAAACTAAAAATAAAAAGAAATTATCTAGTCCTCAAATTTTTTTAAATAGTTATTTTTTAAATACTTAACTAATATTTATTATAAAAATTTTTCATCATTATAAAAATTTCATCATAGTAAAATAACGTACGAAATCTAAATTTTTAGAAACTAAATTAAAATGTTAACTACTATAAACATTTTTTTATACTTAAAAATGCAATGATTTTGCCCGAAATCATAATAAAAATTGTTTTAGAAAATCAAAATTAAAAAATTATCTAATCCTCATTTTTTTAAATACATAATTACATATTTGTTATAAAATTTTTTCATCAGTAAAAAATTTCATCACAGTCAAATAGTCAAAATCATGATTAAAATTTTTAGAAACTAAAAATTAAAAAGTTTAGTTATCTAATCATCAAGAGTTTAACGATTGCCCGAAATCATTATTAACATTTTTTAACTAAAAATTTAAAAATTTTATGTTTTTGCCCGAAATCATAGAAGTTACTACTTTTTATTTAATAATTTTTTTTTTATTTTTAGGTAATATAAATATATTTTTATATTCCTATGCTGTATTAAGGGTGAGTATTAGTTTCTAATATACGCATTGTACATAAAATAAAAAGTAAAATAAGTGACGCATATGGTATTTTGTTTTTGCTTCATATTAGTTAATTTATTTAATTTAAATTTGTCGCGCTCATTGTCGTGCGCGATAATGAATTATCTATACATATACTAATTAAAAATGCCTTGCGATATTAAATCTCTTAACGAACAACACAAGGTACCAACGGTACCTATGTGCAATAATTATTTGGGGGAATCATCATTTGGGAGGAAATAAACTTGTATCTCCTTTTAGTAAGTTTCGGGAACTAGACATCAGGGGAAAATGAATCGATCATAAATAGCCTAACCTATCATTTATGGTTTGAAATGACTTGACGAGTTGAAGTCGATTTCGCGAATATTTTACAGATCGGAGTCCAGGTCAAACTCGTTTCGTATACATTACTTTCTCTTTAATTTAGATTATATTAGTTTTACGCATCAGAATCTCTACGGCTTCTTTTAATACAGAAAATCTCAATCATCAATATCATTTCTACGCATTTAAAAATCATTACAATTACAATATAAAATATGAGATGACAAAATAGAGACTTACCATCAACTTCATCCTAAGCTACTCATATGAGTATGTAACAAATCCACATTAAATATAGAAGAAGACAGCTGAAAGAAAAAAAAACTTTGGATTGCTAAACTTATAACATAAACTAGAACAATGTTTAATGACAGATTTAATAATCCACACAATTTTATACTAGAAAAAATATTGAGAACTAAACATGAGACATACTATTTTATTAATATTGAAAGGAAATATTTTTCATTATAATAAACTGTACGATCAGAGTATAAGTATTACTTTTCACAAAATCTAAATTGTATTCACTTAAATGTTCATTAGTACCAGTTTTATCTTTTTCTTTAACATTTTTTCTTTAACATTTATCTTTTTCTTTTTCTTCATTTATCTTATTCTTTTTCTTTAACATTTAAAATATTTTCTTTTATGCCATAAATAATCCCAGTAGTAAATCAGCCTAGAAGCCTCTGTAAATCTATTTGTAATCGCTGTTTTCCTTAAGTAGAAACTAGCGATTGTATACGAAAATATTAGAGGCACATACTCTGTATATAGTAGAAGTTTACTAGGTAAGTTACAGCCGGTGAATTGGAAGCTAAGTGTAGTGTTGTATTTCTTTACAAATAAAAAATATTGTACGTTCTGCTTCAATATTTATTTTTTATCTACAATAAAAAAAAATGGCAGGACCAATATATCTTCCAGAAGAAGAACTATTTACATGCGCGCATGGTAGTTATGATTTGTCTAGTGACAGTGAATGCGAACATGTTTCAGAAGGTAATATTGGCTTCGATGATTCCGGTAATGTTGATAGTGAAGATGAAAACAGCCACTTGAGTGCTTCAAATGAAAAGGTTGTTTTCAGTGCAAATGTAGACCCATTATTTGTTTCAAATGATGCTATTTTGTGCTCTCCACAGACACTCGACCTCAAAGTGGAAGACATCGAAGCGCAAACGAATTTCTCTTCGTCCTGGCGCAACAAGATATGCAAAATCTCGGGTTGCTAACATCAAACATGCGTTTTTACTTTTCTTCCACCAAATGTAGAAAATATTATTTTGAATATTACAAATGCTTATGCAATAGCAAAAGATGTTGATTCTGAAGTTGATTCCAATCTGCTGCGGGCGTATATTGCCGTTTTAATTTTAGCTGGTGGTTACAGGTAAGCGTTATATTGTTTCTAGTTCTTCCCTAATGTCAATTTTTATTGTAATGTTTTTAGCGCAAAAAGCAAAACACTGATTGATTTATTCGAAGCCAGATATGGCCATCCATTGTTTAGAACAAATATGTAAAAAAAAGATATTTGCAACTGTTTCGATTTGATGACGTCATGAGTAAGAGACAACAAAGGTCTACCGATTAATTTGAACCAATTCGTGAATTTTTTGACAAATGGCCTAATTTATTAACTCACTTTTTCAAACCGCTGAGGAGAAATAATAAACCAATATGTGTTGGTTTATTATTGCAGTACGCTGGACAGCAGTGGTCCAGTGAATGTGGCGACATTGGCACAAGAAAACTTTAATGTGCCAACTGCTCAAGCAACGACACATCGAACTGCTTGGAGTACATGGAGAAAACTACAAACAACAAGGAAAATGTTTCCAAACCTCAGCGCGAATTAAATTTAAGAGAACATGAATTCCCAGCGTTAACTCAGCCCAATTTAACCTGCTCACACCCATATCCTTCACACAATCAGATAGTATATGCCAAAGCATTAACAAAACCCGTATTGATTGCCCCAACAAGAAAACAACGGAAATCAATAAATTAAATTTGCTTTGCAACATAAAAGAGATGGTAGCAATTCTCAGAGAAATAAATAACAATTTTACTGCAGCAACAGACACGCTGCAGCCTGTACTCATATTACAAAATATAACTCCCAATTATGCCTAATACAAGGTCAAATATCATCAACATTATGTCAGAGAACGCACAAGGCATCCATAATAAATCAAACGAATTTAAATGCTACATCGAAACCAACTACGATATAATTTGCGTACAAGAGGCAAAACTAAGCGACAACCCATCACCAAGCTACAGAACTACTCAACATTCAAAAATAACGATTCAAATTTAACAGGACTCATCACGTACGTCCAAACGCAATGGGAACAATTGCATCAATCAACGACATAGAAGAATTTGAAGCATTATCGATCATATTTAAAGTTACAACAATAACGAATTTTATAACAAGCATTCACCCACTCTCCAATAAAACAAACGATAACTTAAAATCAATAACAGGCAAAAGCAACAAGATCTGGACAACTTTAAGAACCTTTAAAAATAGCAAGACTGTACGAAAAATCCCAGTGTTACCAGGACCAAATGATCTAATATACACTGCAGAAGAAAAGGCTAATGAAATAGTACAAGAATACCACAAAGTACACATCACAAATAAATTTCTATCAGACAGACAAACAGACAAAGAAGTTAAAAACAGAATATCAACTTTCAAGTCAAAAAACAGCTACAGTGAAACTCCACTTGAAGAACTAACAACAATAAGAAAAATTAACCATATAATAAAAAACATACTATCTAATAAATCACTAGGAACTGGCAAAATTGCTTAAAATGTTAAAAAATCTCACTCCTCCTATAACAAAACAACTATGCCATATATATATAATGCTTGTCTTAAGTACCAAATCTTCCCAGGCATATGGAAAGAAGCCCAAGTTATCCACATAATGAAACCGGGTAAGGTCTCAAAGTTTGCGGTAGCTACAGCCCAATAAGCCTAGTATCAGTCATGAGCAAACTACTTGAAAACATTATTCGACCCGCTTAATAAAGCACAATAAAGCAGAAGAGGTCATACAGAAACAGCAGTTTAGTTTCACAAAATAATTAAGCATTACACTATAATTAGCAAACGTAATCAACAAAATTTTAATAAACCTCAACCTAAGGAAAACAACATCCATAGATTAGAAAATGCTTTTGACACGATCTGACATGCAGGCCTAGTATACAAACTACAAACTAATAAGACGAAATAATTCCTTCGCACATAATAAAATTCATAAATTCATACACGCAAAACAGGACTTTTCACGTATCTATAAATAGCACCAACTCTAAATCATACACCATTCCAATAGGACTATTTCAAGGAGGAATCTTATCTACAACCTTATTTTTAAACTATTACTATTATTTTTAAACTATTTTTCATTAGTATTACGAACAGTGGTATATTCAAAATTATTAATTGCCTTGAGTAAAGATCCTGGAATTTCTAAACCTGACATTATTGTTTGTTTTGGTAAAATACCTATGTCAGTCTCACAAGAAACTGGAATTTTAATTACCTTTTGTGTTCTCGCTTATACCTCAATTTTGTTTACATAAACTCTGTTACAATTTTGTTTAGAAAAATTCGATTAATGGAATTTTCGTGGTATTGGTAATTAGTAGTTTATTTTTAAAACATACTCTAGCTCTTAATTGATTTAATAAGTCTGAACCTATTAATCCTTGATATTCGTCATTTAAAAAAAGTACAAAAAATTTACATTTTGCTTTACCCGTATTAAATATACATGGCAAGGGTATGTTCGCAATTTCATTGTTTGATGAACCGATTTTATTTCAATTGTTTCATTTTGAATATATTGTGAATAAAATCTATGGGCTATTGTCACGTTTAAAATAGATTTTGTACTTCCGAAAATTTAATCATAAATTTAAATTTAGCGTCTGGAATTATGATATATGGTAATCTAGGATTTTTCTCAAAATGTATTTTAACTATCTGTGGTGATCTATGTTCAAAGCGGGGTAAAAATTTAGATTTTGGTCGTTGAATTGAATTTCAGAACAATCAGTATGAATATTGTCATAATATTCAATATCATCACTTTGTTCGAAATTTTCTGGATAATTGTCTGGATAACATGCTTGACTATTTTCATTATAGAAAACTGTTTGATCTATTGAGTTTGAATGTAATTTTCAAAATCTAAAGAGTTAGATTGAATTTGCTGCTGATATGATTTGTTTTTAGGAATAACTGTACGAGCTCTGATAGTGGATGTTTCCATAGGGGTAGGTTTGAATGTAGGTTTGCAGTTTGCATTGGGTTTAAAAACGTTATTATTATTATTAAACGTTGGTGGAAATTGGCTTTGGTTGTTGAAAATTGCGTGGTACATTTGAATAATTGAAATTACTACGTTGTGGACTAACTCTAAATTAATGATTAGTAAAATGATTTTTATCTTGGTTAGTAAAATTATTTGCAGGTGGATTATTACTAAAATGATTTGCATTGATCGTATTTCTTGTGGTTCATAACATTAGTTTAGCGATATTAGGTGTATTTAAAACATTATTTCTATTTTGTGGAAAGTTTTACAAATCAAATACTTCATTTGTTTCTCCCCATACTGAAAATTTTCCTCCTCGAGTACAAAACCCATAGCTTCCTCAAGATGCTTTAGCTTCTGTAATCAGATTCCTAAGGCTAATTGCCCTGATAATTCGTGTACGAAGGTTTGCAATGCAATTTTATCTTAAATTTCATTTTTGCCTCTACGAATTGTTTCATCTACAATTGTTAGACGAATTTTTGTTTCAATAAGACTCCTATAGTCTTGTATACACATAACGAATTGATAAGTATTCTCCCTTGGATCTTGTTTTATGGACATAAGGTCCCTTACTAAGCAGTCTTCATCCCTTTGATCGGAAAAATATTGATAAAGCAATTGTTTAATTTTTGACCATGTGCTTGCTTCCTCCCTGCTTCCAATTAAACTTTGGGCTCTTCCTGTTAATAATGATTCTGAATAGCCATTGATTCCTAGGGTTATTTTCATTGTGGTGTCCAGAAAGGTGGTAATTACATTTTCGCAAGCCCTAATGAATAGAGTTAAGTTGGCTTGATCCCCATTAAATGAAGATACTGCATTAACATAATAATTTTGAATAGTGTTCATATCTGAATTGGTTGTGGCATTTGGATTAGCCATGATTAAATTATCCGAATTATTTGATTGATGAGAACTAGTGCTAGTAAAATAAAATGAATTGTTTTCTAATTTTAATTAGGGTGATTTTAATGTAATTTTCTTGATAAACGTATCTGATGATTCACATAGTGATTCATCGCTGTGTTCACCAAGTTTTGATTCAAATTCTGGTTCATTGTCTATTTCGGTGTCAAGTTCAGACATAAATAATTATATATGAATATGAAAGGATGATAAAATTATATAAAATGTTTCTTACATTAATCTAATTAGTTTCATTTTCTTACTGCTATGTGGATCAGCAATTTTGTCAATTTTGTCAGCAATTTTGGCAGTATTCTAACAAATAATACTGCTCTAACGACCCATAACATAAAATGGCGTTAGTAATAAGGCCACTTCCTCTATGACAATTGTTAGATGTATCATTATGATCCTAATAACATTTTCGCGCATATTCGTTTCACAATATGTTATTATGTTCGACTTTTCACGAATGACACATTAGTTTTAGCTATTAAAAGAGAAGCAGCCTTATAATGTTTTCATACAGAAGCTAAATAACTTTAACTAGTTAGCCGGGTGAGACTTATAGCCTTTGCGTTTTATATTTTCATCAAACTTACATACTCTCCACTCTGACTCTGTTGGCCCCATAGTCAGTGTAGGATCGAATTGTAGGATCCAAGGTTAACGATTGAAACCGAAACTGTGATTTTGGCGGTGTTATCCAGTCTCCAGTCCAATTTTATCCCACTGCCCTCGTCGCCAGTTAAGATTCCGGTTAGGAAACTTGATGTTTCAAAAATTTTAATTTTAAGTTTCAAAGATTTATTACAAGATTTTATTTGATCGAGATGATTTTATTTGATGTCAATGACTTTAGTTAATTTGTAGATGAAAATAAAGAATAGATTTGATTTTGTTTATTTTTATTTCTATTTATAAACTTTTCAAATAATATTGGAAGTCAGAATTATTCTGCTCCTTTTATAATAAAGCTTAAATTTCTTAATAACACCAAAAGCAATGCTTTACACTTAATGATCTTAAATGAATTTGAAATGATGAATTTAATTTTAATACAGTATAATATAATTCGGAGACATAAATAATGTTGATTTATGTTCCACTAGAAAAATGAATTTTAAAATATCTAATTAAATTATATACATGTTGAATCTAGCAATGCAAAACCGGAATTAAAATATATTCTAACTAAATTACAAGTGAAACCTCGTAATGCGTCTGTATAAGTAACTGAAAACAGAATATGCGTATGAAATATAGTTGAATTAGTACTAACGGAAATACATTCCATTCCATGAACGTTATATACGTTCTAATTAGAAGGGTTACTTCAGTTATATTCGAGTCTATTCAAATCAAAATTATTATTTTCAATTTGTAAATATATACCAGAGTTACATAACTACATATTCGAAGTACCAGCCGGGTTCGGCTTTGATAACCTGCCAGAGGCAACCTGTTTTCTTTGTGTGTGTACCCTTAGATTATACAAGTCGTTTTGTTTTTCTCTATTTTTAATAAATTCTGTTTTATTCAATTTTCACATTTTAGGATAATCCATTTACCTCATTTTCATTTTAGTATGTGGAAACGAATAAGCTGAAATATCAAACAGATCAACACCTGCTGAAGCTGATCAGTATATTAGCTAAAATAATACTATCCGTATTTGTGTCAGTTTTACTCTTCATTTCCTTATTATTATGTGCGATTTATGCTGAAATTATCACTGTTATATTATATATAAAACATGGAGATCGATTTAGGGGTATAATGGAAGGTTTTGATGCTTTATGGCAAGAAACGCAATTTGACTCGCATAACATTAATCATACATTTATCGTTGTTCAAGGCAGCAAAGATTTAGATGGAGACGCTCTATACAATATTGGTTTACAGAAATTTGAAAAAATCACAGCAGTTCATGAAAAACTAACTTATGTAAGAAAATATTTTGGAGGTTACTATTATTTTGAGAAAGCCAATTTTGATATTAAAGATTGTTTTTCATTTATGAGCGATTACGAGAACGAAAATGAAGTTGATGACATAGTTGATGAAATAATTTCCCAAGGATTACCATATAACGGTGAAGGAATGATGCAGATTTATGTTGGTGAGTAAATCTTTTATAGAAATATTATGTCTAGTTGCTGAGAGATATAATCCTTTTAAAATTAAATCAAGGATAAAAATAGTTGTGCTGTATTATTTAAGCATATTTTTCATGACGTTAATTTATTCACAATAATATTATTTTATACGTATTTTGATATTGTAAAGTCATAACAAAAGATGTACTATATGTCTGTTAACTAACAGAAAATTTTAGGTAAAAAACTGATTACTTGGAATGGTAAAGAAAACCAAATACCAGTATTAATGAGATATCATCATACTGTTGGTGATGGCATTAGCATAACTGCAATGCATGCAATGAATTTTGGTACCGAAAATTTACAACAAATCAAAGATAAAACAAAAGTAAGGGAAAAGCTTTTGAGGCAGTTTGGAGTAGAATTAAAAATACCAACACTTTCAACAAGTCAAAAAATCATGTTTCTTTTGAAACATATTTTAAATTCTGAAATACGTATTACAAATATGGGACCAATTGATGATGTAGACGAGAATTATTTTCAGCAAAACTGTCAGAGATCTGGAAAAAAGTTCTTTTGTTATAGCCGCGAGAAACCTGGCGATAATTATCTTAATAAAATCAGAGCTATCAAGAAACATTATGATGGGGTATCAATGTCTGATGTGTTTACCAGTGTTTGTTCAAAAAGTGTGGCTAACTATGCTGCAACTATATCTAAAGTAAGTTCTGATCTGGAATTTTAAATTATTGTTTGTGTAAAATTACAAGTTTCGGAGATATTAGATGGCTTTACACTCTGCCTGAAGAATTTCATTTTACATCAATTGGTTTTCTCTCTAGTCAAAAGTTTCCCAACTAATGTCTCGCGAGCATTTAGAAAGTGTTCCACTAAAAATAAGTTTTAGGAGATTATTTGATAGTTTTCAGAAAACTAATCCATGTATTCCCCAAAAAAATAAAAGTGTTCCGCATTTCAGAAACAGTTGGGCAACACTGCCCTAATCAAAGCGTATTTCCTTTAAAGTAATTTTTTTTCATTCATGTTAAAACAATTCCACTCTTTATCAGTTGTAAATTACATTGGCACGATTTTATGTTAATAATAGTTGAAGGCGGGCCCAAACAAAATACCTGACATAAAAAATTCCTAACAAAATACCACCAAGTTTCCTAATTATAAAAGCTATAAATTCGGGTTCCTCTAATGTGCCCCATTTGTTTTTTATTTTACAACTAAAAATAAAAAAGATTATTTTAGGTAAAGTTTTAACAAACCCACTCAAAATTGGCAGTCATTATCTAACTAACGCGTCTCACCATACAGAGTTTTTTGTATCACTCCTGAAGATTTTAAACTTAAATAATAATGTAAAATAAAATTTTATAGACATGTGGAGATGATATTGTCTGGTTATTTTTGGGTGTTGATTTTATGAAGTGGCAAGAGAGAATGGTTTTAATGGGGTACATAGCGATTCTCTCCTGGCCTACGGGATCCTCTCGTACAATAACTACAAAATGTGATTCTCTTTAATAGCCATTTTAATTTACCTGAATGAAGTTATAATCCCCAGTGTTCAAACACTGTTTAGAAAAAAACACAAGGCTTAGTAATTGTTAATCTTGCCAGCCCTGTATTGAATTTTATCTGACTCTTCAGCCAGAATTATAGTTAAAAAACAAACAGTGCTGCATAGCCATAACATCTACCAATCGTCTTTCTTAGCCAAGGCTATACATAAAATTAAAAAAATGTATTGAGAATGATCCAGGAAATGCACACATGCAAATTATATTATAATTCGTGTATTCGAAATAAGTAACGCCTCATCAATATAATAAAACAAAATTATATTCGTATTCAATTACTGCGTGCAAATAGATTAATAAATATGACGTTCAGTTCTCGTCAAATATATTCTCAAATTATTTATAAAATTATTCTGCTTACAGTTTTCTCCGTCCCTACCATCACAAACGTAATTTCGATCACACACTGTTACCTTATTAATTCTTTGCAATTTATTTTGATTTATCTCAATAAATAAACTAGTTCCCTAATCAATTTAATTTATTTTCCTCCAAGAATTCAAACTTAAACGAATTATTTAATTATTATCCAGCACTGTACTCCATTATGCCCCATATCTGACTATCGATTCTTATTTAGCAATTTAATTTACTCATGATTCAATTTGGAATAAATTGTAATTTAATTAAATTCATGATTTTATTTTCAATTACACTGACCGACAAGGATTCACATATTTCTTACTACTAACTGTTCACATCAGTGAGAGCTATGATAATTATTAATTTCTTTGATTAAAAAATTTCATTCCAAAATTACGATCAATTCTTCTCAGTACTTTCTCACTACCTCTAGTAAATTGCTATAGTTTCATGTATTCTCACTTAATTAACTATCACCATACTCTACGAATTACTTACGGCCATAATGGATTCATATCCAATCAGATCTGCGTTCTTTACTCATACTGCTTTCTTTACTCATTGATGACCAATTAGATCTATTGACTCACCCGTTCACTGACAACGGCATCACATCGTTCTCTCACTACGCTTGTTGCATGGGTCGGGCGGTAGCCCCAGATGTGTGTAAAAGCATTTGTTCAAGATATAATTAAATAGAGTAGGGTTTAATCATCGATAAATGATTACTTCTACATTTGAATTCTAGAGCCTATTTATGGTAAAACTATCCGTAACTGACTGCCTTGTTTCCAACTAGTTCGTCTATCCAAGAAACTGCTTACGTAATAACAACATTTCACAACACCTAGTCATCCCGAATTATTTACAAGTATCGAACGCACTATTTATCATAGAACTAAATTAGAACGAGGACAAGTTTTCTCGTTACATACGCCTTAAAAATGCCTTACATACGAATAATTTTAACTGTGGTATACGATTTTAGAGACATATATAGGGATGGGGGAATAGTAACCTTGCGAGTCTTACTCAAATAGTGCGCCTCATGCCTAAAGGGGGATTATTCATCATCCGATATTTCAAGAAGAAACGTCATATGCTCGGTCGTTATTTTATACTATTATTGTTATTATTATTACATTACTATATGCAGCCCCAGTATGAACTAAACCAATAAACGTTGATAGGACGCCAAAATTATAACTGAAGGCTCAATACATTAGACTGCTAATGATAATCGAAGCATATATAACAAGACTCTCATTAGATGACTCAACAAATTCAACTCATTAGATGACTGAAAAAGAAAACCACTAATTTAAGGCAGAAAGTATTGCCCTGCAAAATTAAACACTCATGGATCGCAAAGCCTATGAGTGGGCCATGTGAACTAAATCCGAACATATCCGAGTGGGGCACGTGGGCATACCTTGTGCGTTAAAGTTTTGAATGGAACAGCCTTTTACAAATATGTTTTTTGCCTATTTAGCAAAAATTGGCTAATTTACTAAATTAGCTAATATTAAAAATAAATTAAAAATATCATGTCTTGAACTGTGAGAATGGCAATTTGTTGATATAGGAGTAACGCAAATTTTTTTTGACTAGAAATGCGAAGTACGACAGGCAACACGATTATTCTGTATATCTTCTAGTGATGATATAAGATCGTTTTTGAAAACAGATATCTATAGTAAGATGCAAACGGAGCAGAAGTTAAAATGAAATGTACCAACGGTGTTCATCAAGGCAACGTTAACGCCCCTAGTCTGTGGTAGCAGGTGACAAGCATTGCTACGGTGTATAAGTTATTAGATTTAGATCGACAAACAATCGCTTACTCTTTATCGAACAAAAATGCACACGTGTGACGAATTGGCGAAGATAAAATGTCATCCAAAGGATTTATTTCATTGATACGTGACCGCTGATGGAACGTGGATCCTCAGGAGACGAAGAGTACACACAGGAGATGAAGGATCAGTCAAAGCAGTGAAGAAAAAGCGGCGAAAGCCCACCGAAGAAGCCACAGACAACCCGATCGGCCTGTATGATGATGGCGGCTGTTTTTTTGGGTTGCGAAAGGCATTATTCTTATTGATTACTTGGTAAAGGGTAAAACCACAAGTGGCGATTGCTACGCAGCATCATTGAGCCGTTTAGACGCCGAATTGAAGAAAAACGCCCTTGGTTGGCTCGCAAAAAGTTCTCGTCCATCATGATGACGCACCGGCTCGTCGCACCCGCATGATAACGCACCCTGCAAGAGCGGCGGTCGTGCAGGCAAAAATGAACCAATTAGGCTACAAATTGATCGACCACCCACCGTATTCACCAGATCTAGGCCCTTGTGACTTCTTTATGTTCACAAACCTAAAAACATAGCTCGGTGGACGTCGTTTTGCAAAAACAATGAAGTGCTGAAACTTCCCACTATTTTAAACAGTTCGAGCAAAATTACTTTTTAGAAGGGATGAAGAAGTTGGAAAGTCGTCTTGAAAAGTGTGTTGACAAGTGTAATTCTAAATGACAAGTGTAAGGAATACAAGATTGGAATCGTATTTGCCTTCATAGACTTTGAGAAAGTATTTGATTCAGTAGAGACCTGGTCAATATTAGATTGTCTGGATTAATGTCTTGTTGATTCGAGGTACTCGAAAACGCAACGAAAACGCAACAGCATGTGTCAACTTCCATGAATACGTAATTTCAAAATTAGCAGAGGAGTAAGACAGGGAAAGACTATTTCGGAGAAGTTATTCACATCAACTTTAGAAACTCCAGTGTTTTCAAAAAACTGCACTGGAGGAAAATTGAAATACATATAAACGGTAGATTGCTGAGCTATCTATGTTTCACAGATATCTTCATCATATCTACGAGCGCAGAACAAGTAATAACAATGGTACTCAACGAAGAATCGCAGAAAATTGGTTTTAATTTATCAAAAATCAAAATCATTACTAACATTGCTGGTAATAGAGTCATCAAAATTGTAAATGACGTCATTGATGTTGTCGATAATAAAAAATATCTTGGTCATAATTTAAAATTTGGTCTGGAAAACCAGACTGTTGAAGTAACGAGAAGAACAGGATTTGGTTGGGCAGCATTCGGAAAACTCCGAACCATTTTCAAGAGTAAAATAAACAATAGCTTGAAAAGAAATATGTTCGATTCCTGTGTCCTTCTAGTTCTAACTTATGGAGCCGAAACTTTTACACTGACTAAAACGTCTCCAAGAAATTGGTGGTATCCCAAAGAACAGTTGAAAGGAGAATGTTGGGAATATCATTAATAAATAAAAGGATCAATGAATTAATCCGATAACAAACAAAAGACGCTGCTGTCATCCAACGTATAGCGTCATTAAAATGGATCCTGACAAGACAAATAGCTAGAATAACGGTTGGACCAGAACAATTCTTCAATGGCGACCACTAATAAAAAGAGCGATGGGAAGGCCACGCGAACGATAGACAAACGATATTAAAAGAAGAATAGGAACTACGTCGTAACAAGAGCTATTGGATCGGGAAAGATGGTGACAGCTAGGGAGAGGTCCACTGCCGGACATAAATGACTGGAAAAAAGAAGAAAAAGAAGATTTAAAAACCGTATACTAAAACATAATCAAGTTATGCGACAAACTGTTTGAGTCGGCGTCGGTGTCAGTATCGGTACCATTATTCTCATGCTAGTAGAAGACAACATAGCAAAGGAGTTATTTCCTGAGCATGACCCTGTTCCTGAAGATATACTCGCAGAAGCAGAGGCAGCACCAGGCCCCTTCAGGTCCAGATCAGATTCACGTCGTGGTGGTTAAAATTATATCAATTGAAAGACAGCAAAATTTTATTACTGCAATCTTTAACAAGCTCCTACAATAAAATAAATTCCCGACAAAATGGAAAATAAACAGGCTAGTGCTAATCCCAAAGGAAAGGCAGCAAACTGACAGTCCGACGACATACACACAGCTCTGTCTGGTTAGTGCCGACTGGTGGGCTAAACACAATGCAATTTGGTTTTGCAAAAGGGTGAAATAGATGCACTGCACACCGTAAAAGAACTGAAGGCACTGAAAGCGAGATCAGGTAAACGGAACGAGCGCAAAGGATGCGCCTTAGCAACTATAAATATTAGAAACACCTTTAACAGTGCATCGTGGGCAAGGACCATTTAGCGCTAAAATATAAGCAAGTGCCAACGTACCTAAGACGCACAATACAAAGTTACCTGAGCCACCAGAAAGTTATCCGCCAAACAGCCAAAGGCAAAAGATAATAAGCGTAACAAGTGGAGTGCCACAACGTTCGGTGCTACGGTCAATTTTATGGAAAATCATGTTCGACGGATTGAGGTCACTGCCACTAGCCAGAGGAGTCAAGGCGATTTGCTTGGTCAATAATACCGCCTTAATACCGCCTTACTAGGAGCCGTGATAGACACGAACTCTTTTGACAGAAAATCAATCACAGCAGCGCGACAAGTTGAGGAATCGCTCACAGAAAACGAATTCCATATTGCGGTAAGCAAAACAAAGCCAATAATGCTAAGCTGGCAAGAAGAAAGCTGACAAACGCAGAAGTCTAAGGGCCATGGCCGAGAAAGCCATTAAGGCTAGCACACAGATGGCGTGAATAATGCCCAAAAATGGAGGACCCGCAAGACGCAGGCTACTTAATAGTGTTGCGGAATCGACACTTCTGTATGCTTCCCGAGTGCGGGTGGAAGAGATGTACACAAAAAAAAACACCTTATAGAACTAGTAAACAGAACGCAATGCTTAGGTATACCGGTCATTACCGCAGCATACAGAACTGTTTCTACAGTTGCACTCCAGGTGCTGGTGGTCACTACTCCATTGGACAGTCCACAAATCCAAACACCATGTAAACAGGAACTCTATAAAAGAAAAAAGCACGAATCTCTTTACTTGGAGACTGGCAAGCGAGATGGGACGAAAACTTGAAAGGTCGGTGGACCCACTTTCTAATACCAGATGTCACAGCATGGATTAAGCAGAAAGTACGGTCCCAAGTATTTAGTGGGCATGGGAATCTTTCCAACTGCCTGCACGCAATTCGGAAACAGGAAAATCCAAAGTGCAAACACTGTAATGAGGAAGCAGAAGATGCGGAGCATCTATTATTCCAATGCGACACATATGGGCACATCTGCTTGACGAGTTGGAGAAAAAGCTAGAAGAACGCATAACTATATCAAACATAGTGCCGTGCATAATGCATAGCACTAAAGCGTGGGAGCATGTTGTAGAATATATCACCTGTATAGTGAAGCAGAAATAAGAAATAGATCTTATACAGAACTAGGAAAGATATGCTAAGCAGAAAGTGCAAACATCGGCAGTAATATCACTCCGAGCCAGGCGGAGTGATAGGGTTTAGTGCGTAGTGGTCGTGAGCCGAGGCTCACTGTCCCTCGATGCACAGAAGCACTGGATGACAAGCCAGCATCGGGGCCTACGTAAACGCATGCCTAAACCTCAAAAAAAAAAGTAGAAGACACTAAATGATTTAGTACTTGACTATGAACCAATCTTCAAAATAATAAGTTATTTCTCAAAAATTGTTTATTTGTCAAATTAGTCGTTTTACAAAAATGTTTTTAGAAATGTTTGTCACAAAAAAATTTAAAAGTGTCACTTAGGTGGACGAGGTTAGTCATGCAATGAGGACAAAACATCTAAATAATTTTTGTTACATTTAATTATTAATTTAGAGTTTTTTTTCTATTTTAAGTTTCATTTTTTCTTTTTGTTTTTATTAAAATCAATTTATGTACATGAGTTTTTTAAATGACCTACACATTGTTTTAGACTAATACAAAACAGTTACGTACCCTTGTTCCAATTGTGAAGTTTAACAAAGTTAACACAATATTTGAGTCAACAAAAGATGGACTTAGAACGAAACTAGCAAATGAAATTTTTTTCTATATCACTAAAACTTTGTGCCAAGAGAATAATACAAATGATAATGTTAATCAATTGTTGCACGCAAGTAGGAATCGAATGGATGTAATGAAAACAATTGATCTCCAGGTAAACTATTACTCTAATTATTCACTTCTATATTTTTTAAGTAAAAGAACATCAAATATGATAAGAACGCTAAATTTTAAATTTTAAGATGATAGAAAAAGGTTAACAAGCGGCAAAAGTACGAGACATTTTCACTAATATTTTTGAAAAAAAATGTTTTTATTAAGCGTACGAAAAGAAAAGCCTATTCTTTCTTAATCCAATCAAATAGTAATCGTAACCTTCTAGTAATCCAACTGTATTGCTTTACGTACATCAGAAGAGCACAGAGTTCCTGGCGATGTTTAACTTAGCAACCAAATTGTTTTTAAATGTCCCATGTGACCAAACTCCGGTCTCTCAACTCCACAGAGCGTCCTGCATCTATGAGACATGATTACTTTTAAGTTTTTGAAGATGGCCTCAAAATCTTCGTCTGGAGTCAAGAACACCTTTTCTTTGTTTTACGAAGTAGGTGGAGAATTATTAATTAATGAAACGTGCCCGGTATACGCAACAGTGTGGGATTTATACCCACCAAACTCCTTTCCCCGTTGGAATTGTGTATGTAAGGAGATTGGTGAATTTATTTTTATCATCCTCTTCAAACTGGGACTGGAAGCGAGTGGATAAATTATAGATAATATGGTAGGCAATAGACAACATCCAAGGGAAACCTGCCAAAAACTTAGCCATGGCACCTTGGCATGGTCAACTGATGAGGGAATTTGGTTAAATTGAGTGAGTTGATTTTATTGATTAGTCTTATATGTCTTTTAGTTTTACTTGCTTGGCTACGCATGTTAGTGCTTGTTGATATAAGTCGGAATACAGAAGCTGTTTGTTTTTGTTGTTTTATTTATTTTTTGCTTTTCTTTCCTTTATTTAATTTTTATAATAACAGTGAGGAATCATCTAAGGAAAAGCGGGATTGAATCAAGGATATTTTGGAGATCCTGCATAGTTTGGATTATTCGAGCTGACGGATCGGGAAGGGTCTGCGTGGCAGTTTACTGCGGTGATAACTGGCTTTCCAGTCGGATCGAAGAGTTTGGTGTGCTAGCGGCTTGTTTTCTGCATCACGTCGAATCGGATATTTGAACTTAAGTGATTTTAGACAATTTGAGACAAGCTCGGCAGAAGTGAGCTCGGAAATCAGAAGTGTCCTCTGAAGTCCGTAAATCGGAAGTGTAGCCCCTGAAATGTGCTCGGAGTGTGCAGATCAGGTTAGCGCGTTTGCGTACCCTAGAAAGAGCATTGTTTAGATCAGAATTGAAATTAAACGTACAGTTGACCGCTAGGTAGCAGATCTCATCTTTTAACAAGATGGTTTATTTCTAAGTGGGAATTTGATATGTACGCGGGTTTGGAATTTCGTTTTGAGGTAGTTGACATGCTGAATGAAGATAACTTGGGTTTTGCTCGGATTTGGGTTGATGCACCATTTTATTTCCGTTTTAGAGAAGTTGTCTGCAAGTGGTAGCTTCCCGCTTCCGCCTTAATGGTAGATATCAAGCAAGCTGCATCAACAGCGTACAAGGCACATTGGGTTTGGGGAGTGGTTAGGAGTTGGAATTCAGAGCAGTGTCCACGATGTACAAAAGAGATGCAAAGACAAATCCTTGAGCTACGTCAGCTTGAAGGTGTATAGGCCTGAAGAGAGTACCTCCGATTCCGGTCGGATATGTATGAGTGAACTTCTTCAGTGTGCTAGGATACAGAATATGGAAGTCGTGGAGTTTCCGAATCTGCCCAGCATGCCAGACAGAGTCAAAAGCGCATGTAAGATATCCAAAAATACTGCCAGAGTGCAATGGGCACTGTTTAGTATACGAATTACATCAGTTTCAACTTTTGAGGAGAGGGTCCATGGTAGAGCGTGATGCTCTAAAACCGATTTGGTTTTCTGGGAGAATTTTATTGATTTCCAGTTTTGTAGGCGGGATGTGAAGATTCTTTTTCTGCAGCTTTTCCTAAGCATTGAGTAATGTGATTGGTCGCTATAATGAGACATGCCTAGCGTGATTTTAGAGTAATGACCGTTTGGCCAGATACGACCAGTTAAGGCGCTTGAACCAGGAGCGGTGTTTTCGCCGTTATTTAGTGTTTTGGATACTTCATTTTGGATGACAGGATATAGAATATCGTCCTGTTCGGAAAAGTCTATGAGTGGTGTGTGATGAAAAAATAGATCATTTACCAGATTGTTTGTTTCATCAAGAAAATTGCGCTCGAAAAATATGTTATGAGGTACTTTACATATGTTTTCCAGAAAATCAGCTTTATATGTGTTGTTTAAAACTTGGCCCTGATCATTTGTCGGATGGGATTTTGGAAAGTTTATTAGTTCTGGGAATGTTTTCCAAAAATGTTTACCGTCTCAAGAACTCCTAAAGAAAATTTAGTTTGCCTTTACATGTACCTTATTGTGCAATTTACTTAAAACAGTTTTATAGTAGTGTTTTTATCTGCCCACCCAAGCTTACCAATAAAGATTATACCAAATGATGAAAAGTACATAATAAAGTCGAAAGTGTTTTACATAAGTGGGTAGTACGTTATGACGTGCGTAAATACGTTAACGTTGGCGACTTTAAAGAGGCAAAGCGACTATAAAGCGACAAGTTGATACAGTCATAAAATTATTTTCAAAAATGGCTTTGCTTATGCTGAATGAATCGGCGAAAACAATAGATCTTAAAAATATTATTGTATTCAACAAAGCTATATAAAATAGATTTAAGGAAATATGGAATCGCATAACGAAATACTTATCACGGCAACAAAATATTTTTGAATGCAAAACAATTGTATGAAACAGACCAGAAGAATGTGGGGTTGAAAAGAACTACTGCTAAAAAATAAACGTATGGAAAAGTGAACAACGCAACATGTAAGCAAAATGGAGCGAAAATTTTTTACTAATGAATTAGTCACTCTTTTGACGTGGTTTATTACAAGCTGGTACAAAATTATGTGGGGCGGGATACCTAAAGCAGTGAACCAAACTATGGTAGCACTGCCCGGAATTGAAACGTCAAAAAGGGCATCAAAACGTTGCATCGGCCATCTCAGTCATCAGATGCTAATACGATCCACAATATAGAGACAGTGATAAACATTAAGCTGAGGAAATTAATTTGACTACAATTTTGAATCTTCTGGCACGACTCCCTGTAGTTACTAGAAGACTTCCTGGAGTTTCTGGAGGAAAGAGTTACTACCAGAAGGTGCAGAAATTATAAACAAATTATAGGCCGACGATAGGTTCAAGTCAATTATATGCAAGAGTGTCTATATCTCATTAGATAGTAAAGTGTAGTTTTATAAGGAAGTATTTTTTTTTTAATTTTATGTACAGTTAGCCTTTTTCTGTATGCGGTCTTGTAGCTCTTCCTCTAAGTTTATTTGACAGTTTTCAGATTGGCTTGTTAATGTGATTGGAGGAGTAATGCCACATGAAATAATAATGAAGTATGGCTCTCTATTTAATGCAACTATATGTGTTTCTAATGTACTTGGAGCAAAGAAATTTATTTTGGATGACATTTCAATTACTGACGTTTTTGCAATTACACCAAACGCGATAAATATGGGTAATGCATTATTATTTATTATGTAATGATTTCCTGAAACTATATAGGATGAAATATATCCCAATATTAACGTAATAGTTTTGTTCAATTACTCCCATATCCAAGTGTCTAACTATAATATTTGTTTCAGCTATGTCTTTCGCAATTTTTACGTATAATGGTTTATTTAGATTAGCTTTCATGGTGGATAGAGCTAAGATTCCAGTGAAAAAGGACGCTCAAAAGATTGTAGACGATGTTTTCTACTATATCGATGAAATATATAGTGAACTGCCAAAAGTAAATTGACTACTGTATTTACAAAGTCTATTATCAATCTAGAAATTTTTAATATTTATATATATATTTTTTTAATTGCATTTAGTTTTGTTTTTTAAATCATAGTTTTATAAAATGCAACAAAAATACACGAAAAAAAGTAAAATATTTTGGACATTAGTAATTGGTTTCTTTATTTATTATAAATTGGACACAAAGTATACAAAGTATGTCGGCACATGGACACAAAGTATACAATAACAGGTAAAAGTAATAACTTTTTTAACTTTCTCATCTCTATTGATTAATAAGTGTTTCCTGGATAAGAAGAAATTTAGGAGATAAGAGACATTGCGAATAAACTTCAACCAAATGTTATAAAGCGAAAAGTGTATTTTGCATAAAAGCAAGTACATATCCCATGTAAATTAATTCAAGTAATTAACTAATGTAACAAGTAATCCTCTAATGTAATATAAATTGATTAAACAAATTTAATTCAATTCATATTATATATAAATTAAATGACGAAAGGAAACTTTACGTGTTTAACACCTAATGAAATGGAAAGAGCTAATTAACTTAACTAACATCCCATACAGATACATTTATTATTGGCTGTTTCTAGGTTTGAAGGAGTAATTCCTTAACAATATCGGTTGAAACTGATTCTGACTATATTCTGCTAATTTTGACATCAAAGCAATACAATTTGATCCGTAAAATTTCCAACGGATCAAAGATACCTTGCCATTGGTCGAAATTTAAAACTTCCTCAGATTGTTACCAGAAGTTTCCTTCAAGCCACGCCCATCTAGCCGTCAAGTTATGCAAAGTGTCATTGTACACCAGCGACACGCCGGAAGCCAGGTAATTACATATAAAAGAGCTAACCCAATCCAGCGTTCAGCAGAAGCAGTTTGGTCTTGTGGTAGTTGTTTTCGAGTGAGGAAATTCACACGTATCAACTATCATAATTCACAAGAAGTGATCATATTTATTTTCTTGAACCGTGACCGTTAAATCTGAGTTGCTCGAAGTAACCGCCAGTAGCAGTTCGCTTATTTGATTTATTTAAATTTAAATTAAAATCAACCAAATCAGTACTAAATTTTATAAACATCAGGTCCGGTATTTAAACATATTACATTATTGTTTTCTGCTGAATCTTACGTTCTCTTGTCATCATCTTCCCGCTCATTTCATTAACGTATATAAATATTTCATAAACCTTTCCCTGCCAACTACGTAATGAATGCGAAAACGAGGAGGCCAACATCAGAGGGACGCCAAGCAATGGAAATGACAGGGCCAAGAGATCGGAGAAGTCCATCAAGCACCGGTACCCGCGTACACTATACATACTGGTAGATATACCTATTCCTTCCACTCCACCGAAACAAAAAGAAGTCACCATTAGTCCCCGATTTACCAATTCCAGCCACAGCTCCAGGCGATGTGCCACTACCTCCCACTCCATGCAAAGAATCGTTGTATCCCATAACTCGTGAGGATCATCACCGCCCCTTATTCCGCTATTATTTCAGCGGCAACGAATAGACTATACAAACGCACCATTTCCATTTTCATCAAAAATTACATCATATCTTCAACAATTTATCTCACACCGTTTACTACTCTCACACCGTTTACCTATTTCAAATCTTCATCATGCTAACTCGCTGGAACAATCTACAATATCTTCAAAAGTCATCTATCATTTTATTCTACCGACATCCTGGAGAGTTATAAGAGAAGCCTAGTTCCATTCAGAAGAACAAATAATAACATAAATCAGTTCGCTACTTTTTGCTTGCTAGTTTTACTAATGGAAGATGATAATGGAATCAGCCCAAAAGACTTTAAATTATAAATAGAATCTATACATTGTGAATTGTGAGTCATATTAAATCGGGATTCGATTGAGATATATGAATTCATAAATACCAAGAACAATAAACCTTATTATATTACTCTGTCTTTGC
>WYDF02288702.1:0-16459 GCA_009867245.2 Adranes taylori
TATATTTAATTTACACTAAACTCACAGACGGAATCATCATTATTCACTTATTGTGACGCGTTTCGGCTTGTCCAAACCATTTTCAAGCACTGACTGACTGGATTGTAATTTGTTGGTTATCTTGTCATTATTCTTCATTCGGTGTTGCCATGTTGTGTATATATATTGATATTCTTCATTTGGTTACGTTATCTATTGTTTTCTTATTGTTTCTTGTCTAATAATTTGAGGGGTCTTAGTAAGCTTTCGAATTTACAGTTTAATTGTTTATTTTTTAGGTTTTAATTTATCTTACTTTTATATATTTTTATATGTTCCTTTACATCCAGGTTCTTATTGCTTCTTTTTTAATCTAGTATGTGTGTTTTCGATTGTTTCGTTTGGATGATCGTTGTTGATTAAGTGATTGGCGTAGCATAAGTGGTATATATCCGGTCATCTTAATGTGTATTGGTGTTCTCTGTATCTTGTTCTGAAGTTGCGATTTGTTTTTCCGCTGTATGCTTCATTACAGTGTTGCAACTTAATTTGTATATCCCGCTAGGTTTGAATTTGTTCGGCATATTTGTATTATGGTCAAATAGTTTGTATAGGTTATTTTCAGTTCGGTATCCTATTTTTATAACGTATGGATTGAATATTTTTGTTAACTTGTAGGTATCTTTATCCGTATAAGTGAATGTTATATATTTTTCGTTTTCAATGCTTTCTATCTTCTTTCGTGGTTTTGGTTTCATGACATTATTATAAAGTTTTGTTATCTCTGTTTTTGGATATTCGTTTATTTGACCAATTTCTATTATTTTCTGTTTTTCCTTTTCATGATTTACTACTGTTAGTGGTATTGACTTTAGTCTGTTAAACAGTGCTCTAAATGTTACATGTTTAAGTGCTGTTGGGTGATTTGATGTCGCGTTTACTGTATTATTTTTATACGTCGCTTTTTTAAATATGTTGTATTTCAATTTGTCTTTCTGTTATGTAATTTCGTTGTTTAGTTTATTATCGGTTTCCCCTTCTATTGTAAATTTCAGATTGTTGTGGATGTTATTTAATAGATGTTTTAGTATATCTTCATTGATTTGCGTGTTGTCATTCATTATGCATAATACGTCATCTACATATCTGATCCATTTTATTACTGTTATATGCTTATTTAATTCATCTATGGTTTTGTGTTCGTATTGTTGTAGGAAAATTTCGTTTAGTAGTGCTGATAGAGGTGAACCGGTGATAAGACCATTTTTCATTTCGTTAAATTTGTTATTGAATTGAAAGTAGTTTTGCTTTAATATGGTTTTAAGCGCATTTACTATGTATTTTATTTTTGTATCATTTAGCTCATTGCTTTCTAGTAGTTTTCTTATTATTTCTATTGTTTCGTTTGCTGCGGTGTTCGTGTATAAATTTGTGATGTCGAAAGAGAATATTTTGGTGTTTTCTAATATGTGCGCATTATTCAGTTTTTCTATTACTTCTATATTGTTTTTTATGTCATATTTATTTGGGAGTTCTATATAGTTTTCTATATCTATACTTATAAGTTTGCTGATGTGGTATGATGTGCTGGTATGCAATTGATTAGTAGCCTAATTGGGATGTGCTTTTGGGTAAAAGTTTCGATGTTGGTGCTTTGGTTCATATATTTGTATTTATTCCTTTTGTCTATATTGGACTGTTTGTTTATAATCTCTTGTATTTGTTATTGATTTTTTCTGAGGGGTCTATTTTTATTTCTATACAGTTATTTTCTTGTATAAAGTTTTCTGTTTAGTTAATTAGATTGTCTTTTTCTATTAATACGAATGTTTTTGCTTTATCTGCTGTTGTTATTATTGAATTTACTTGTTTTAATTTTTTATTTAATGAGGTTATGACCCTTTTTCACTGTTGTTTATTTGATTGGTTTTACTTTAATTTATTATTTGAGATATTTTATTTGCTGCAATGTTTCGTATGTAGTTTTGGTCATCTTTTGGTATACTTTGTATTGCTATTTCCGTATCCTCTTATGCAAACTATTGTTTTTTAGGTTAGGTGTGGTGTCATGTTTTGGTCCTTTATTTAGCATAATGAGTTCTTCTGGGGAAAGGTTATTTTTCTTAGATTTGTGAAATTGTTTTCTATGGTTGTGTTCTTTTTATCATTCATAGTTGTGATGCTATTTCGTTGCAAATGGATGAGATTGTTTATTTTATTGTTTTGTTTGTTCTCTATTTCTTCTATATCTATTTGAATTTGTTTTGCAATTTTGTTGTTTATGTCGGTCCATATTTGTGGTGGAATTAAATTTGGCACATATATGTAGTTTTTCAAGAAGAACGTTTTTATGCTATATGGCGCTGTAGTACGCGGCCTGTGGCCGAAGCGATCAGGTAATTTTGCTGGCCACGGAAACTAGCCCATACCCCTGTCCGTGGAAAAGTCGCCGCTATCAGACCACGAGCCACGATATTCGCGGCAATTGTCGCTGGCCGTGGAGAAGCCGCGGCGCGGCAGTGGGGACAGCAGGGGTATCGGCGCCGTAGACAAGGCAACGTTTTCCGGGTCCGCTAGTTATATATAACTGACTTTTAAAAACTTTCACTTTTTCTTCTTTTTTTTTATTCTTTTGTCTCTTTTTTACATTCATTTCCTATTTCTATTTTTCACATCCCCTGACAAACACTTTTACACACATCCTCACCACTACCTTCTGTTACAAATTATTTACAATTCCCAGCATCTCCTCTTTGACCTTTCCTTCCATGATATAATTCACATTCATTCCCACATTGCATCGCTCCACCTTTTCCAATACAGAAACTTCCCACCAACATTCATCACATTCATATTGCCCTATTATTAATTTTACACATTATTCTCTCCATTACTTCTGTATCCCTTACGCCGTGTCCCATGTGCACCCTCCAGTTACCCGCTACCAGTCTTTGTTCATTCGTCCACAAAATTTCCTGACATGCACACACCCAATGCTCCACATTTTTTTCTCCTTCCCACATATTCTACAACTTCTTTCCTTATCATTCATCCAATACTTATTTTCCCTTTCCTCGCTACCACACCTAAATTTGGCTATCTTCTTCTTTTATTTCGTGCCTCTTCCTGATCTCAAATATTCTGGTAAAATGCCTTAAATCAATAAAAATTCTTATTTCCTATTGTTCGATTGATTCTTATTCTTTCTTTCCCATCTCGCAACGTTTATTCAACTTCAACCTCACAATGCTTACCTTCTTTCACCCTATTATACATCCATAGCTCTGATACAACCTTCTTCTATCCCTAACCCATTCGTTGCTATCATCCTCCTTACTTATCTCGATCATTGAATTGACATACATTTTTGTACAATTCTCTCTTCATCATCCGTAATCACCTTTCTTTCGTACCCAACCATCTTCTTAACTCTATATATGCAAAATTTATATTCATCCAGTTCCTGCAACACTATTTCACTCGGTGTAGAATTTTCCACACCTAACACTCTTTTCATATACTTCATTCTCATTCATTCAATTTATTTTCTTTCTTTCACTGCCCACAGTTCTGTTCCATACAATATTATTTCTTTCACGCTTATTCTTAAAATCATCATCCTCATGATTCACCAAACTTTTCTTCCCGGACATACCTGATTCTTTCCGCTGTCGCTTCCGCTTTTTTTTGTTAATATCCCGATCCATTTCTACTCTTCACTAACCTAATATTTTATTTTCTCTACACTGTATTATCTTTCAATTAAATTCAAACACATTATTTTTACTATCCCTTCTCTCTTTCTTCCATATCATTAATATCCATTTTTCAGCATTTACCTCCAATTTTCTTCTTAACTGCTTTATAACCCTACATTGTTACTTGTTAACTCTACTAACTCTATCTATAATTTCTTTCATTTCTTCTCGACTGTTCGCCACACACATTACATCATTCGCATAATTTATCGAACAAAATTTTTCATCATCTAGTAATACCCAATTTTTCAACACTCTCTCCAGATCAGAGACATAAATATTTAACAGGTTTCCACTCAAATGAAACTCTTGTCTTACTTTTGTATTCACGATAAACCACTCTGACACTTCCTTTCCCACTCTCGCTCTTATTATTGTTTCTCATAAACTTCCCAGTCTGTAATACAGTGTTACTGATATCCCTACTTCTTTCATTTTTTGCCACAATTTCTTTCTCACTAGCTAATCCAACGCAGACTTCAAATATGTGAATAGTAGATATAATTTTCTCCCCTTATTTATTTTCTGGTTTCTAATACAATTTAAAGTTGTTATATTATCTGCTGTACCTCTGTCTTTTACGAACCTCGTCTGAGTTTTTGATAATACCCTCTTCTCAACCATTTCCTTTTCCAATTTTTTATTTACAAGTATATATCTTGCATATAAGCTATGTATCTCATTCATCACTGTTACTTCCCTATAATTGTCTAAAGCAGTAGTTCTTAACCTTTTAATGACCGAGGTCCCCTTAAATTCTTAAAATGTTTTCGCGGCCCCTCTTAGCTTCCTGTTCCTTATTTTTAAAATACATTTTTAGAATATATTCCTGAATATAGTTGGGAGAGGTAGATTATATTTGCTACACAAATTTTAAATCTACATTTATAAAAATGCTTTAATTCCTAGATAAATTTCAAAATCCAACAAATACTAATTTTTGCGGCCCCCACAAATATTTTTCGCGGCCGCTCGGTTAAGAATCTCTGGAACAGATAATTCTTGTTATCTCTTTTATGCACCGCCAGAGTCTCTCCTACCTTCCAATCTTCTGGAATCCTCTCTTTCCCTTTCCACACAACATTCATATCCCTTGTTAACGCACTTACTCCTTACTGATTCAAGCTGTGCCACATATCTACCGATCTGGAGTTACAGCACGACCTTCTTTTGTTTTATTTATTTATCTCAATATCTGGCTCATCTCCTTCTAATTCTTTTTATTTTCTCCTATACCAACTACGCACTGTGCTCTTCATCCTCTGCTATCAGAATCTCTCTACATTTTCTTTCAAATTCTCCTATATATATATATATATATATTCGCCGAGAGAAGAAGCCGCTTTCCGACTACAGGAGTGGTCAATCTACTGTTACCTGGGGTTCAGCTAGGTGTTACCCAGTAAAAGACTGTCGAAGACCAACCACTTTTGCCGGTTCCGGTTGGACACATGAGTTCAGCAAGAGGGCTAGTTGTTATCGCCCTATCTGTTTTAATGACCTAGCTTCACTTTTGTGCTGGTATGTACAAAAGATCACTAACTACCTAATATTGTTAGGTGATGTTGTCGCGCACTTCCCCGTGTGCTGCGTGTGCCTCGTCATACTTTCTCTTTGCAAGAGCTTTCTGAGTACGGACTGCTGTGGCTAAATAGGCAAACTCCTTCCAAGCCTCAGTGCTTGTACATATGCTGGTGCAAATCCTGTTGGGATTCATATCTATGCCAAGATGCGTGTGCTGCACTGTAACTGCCGGCAAAGCTACATCAGATGCTATACGTTCAATACGATGCAAATCTACTCAGTAGCTGCTGTGGCCAGTCAGCGCCTGTGTTAGGTAATAGTTTAGGCTGTCCTTTGCTGAATTACACCATTGTCCCACGCCATGTATCAATCTGTGGGCCCTATGTTCTTGCCATGCACCCTATCTGTATATGTCCCTCCTTGTAATTGTAAAAATTGAAATGGATTAATAAAATTTTGCGAATACGCGTATTATTATCTGAAATTATATATGAAGTGATTAGAGATTTGTGGAGTTTTCTCTTCTTTATTGCCATTCTTAAAATTTGTATTTTTATTATCAAATATATTCATAAACATAGTCATGTTACTATTCTAGAATAATTTAGTATTAATATAAGATCATTATTATTCATAGCGTATAGTTGATACACAAAGACAAGGTTGATTATTTTGCATGCGACTTGCGTAGGTTGTCAGACAAATGCTCGTTCTTGCAAAACAAACCGCAATTCAACACAAAACAGACACAAAGCAAGAAGTTCATACTTTTTGCTTCATTTTGTCTCTTCGTGCTGTTAACATATTTAAATTTTCTACGAAATCGTGAAATATCCTATTCTTTTTTTTTTTTTTTGGTTTAAAGATTAGTTTTTAAGCGCAAACATATATCATTGTTTCTTAAATGTAACAGGGCAAAGCATTTGGCAGGCCACTTAGCCTCAGGATGTTCAACTGAGGCTAGCCAACCGCTTCATCTTGGAAATATAAAACTTAGAGCTTAGAGGGATAGAAACTCTCTAGAAAATATTTTGAAGTTGAATGTTTAATGGTAGAGTGCGTACTGCTAAATTTAACAGAAATTGATTTTTTGGAACTTAAGTCTCCAAGTTTTGTACTTAAGTCAGAGCTGTACGAAAAATGATCAATCAATTCAATGTTTTGATACTCCAAAAACTCAAATGTTTGTCGAGCAGTGTGAGCACTTGCATTGTCATGGTGAAGGATGAGCCGAAGCTGTGGGTTGTTTTATCGCAGCCCAGAAATGATTTCTAGCAAACAAACGGTTGTGTACCAATCAACAGTTACCGTTCTTCGATTTTGTAAAGGAATTGTAGCCACATGTCCGGATTTTCATATAAAAGTTGCGACTATCTTTTTTGACACACTGCGGGAACGGATGACTTTGCTTGGAATTCCCTCATGTTGAAACATCCAAACAGTAGACTGACGTTTATTCTCGGGTGCATAAGAATAAATCCAAGACTCGTAAGCACTTACGATGTTATCCACATTTTTGAGGCGGCCTCTGTCGAAACGATCCGGAATTCTTCGGCACCAACTGACACGAGCCGCTATTTGTTCCTTGGTCAACAGATGTGGGATCCAACGAGCAACTAATTTTTCCACGTCCAACTCATCATGTAAAATCTTTTGGATTGAAGTCTTAGAAATGCCCAAGGAACTCTCGATCTCCCGGTAAGTTACATGACGATCTTCATTAATCATCTCGCGCACAGCATTAACATTTTCCTGGGTGACCGTTGATTTTGGTGGACCTGGCCTAGGATCATTGCTGAGATTTGTGTGTCCACGTTTGAATTTCGTGTTTCTGAACGCCTTACTAACTTAAAAAATTCACTTTCAGCCACTTGTTGTATTTTGAGGAAATTTTCAACACATGTCAATATAATGTTGAGGTTAACTGCGGAACTATATGTTTTGTTACTTGCGCCCTCTATGTGGGTATATGCAAAATTACAATGACATCCCTAGTAATCAAATCAAAGTATTAGTTTTATTTTCCTATTGACCAATCAATTTGAGAATTAATAATCTTGAAAAAAGTGTATCTACAGATTTGCCATTTTGCACATTTAATTTAATGATCATAATCTACTTACGTTCTTATATTTTCCAACTAGCTCATAATAAAAATATTGAATAGTCACCTGTAATGGGATTATCAATATAACTTGTTATAAATGGAAGTAGTAGACACACAACGAATAAGAACAAAAAAAAAACAGCGTCCAGCAGATGAAAGAAATGTGCAACCTAATCTAACCTAATTGAACTTCATAATCATATTAAAGGGGTCTTATGCATGTATAAAGCAATGACGGCATGGCACTATACTGACTGAAGAAGTAGGTTTATTCCACCTATCAAACCGTAGAGAAACTCGTTTGATTAGAAGAGATATCTCGCTGGGGAGGTCTTACATGTTACGCGTATGAAAATTGAAGAGATCAAGTTTGTATTAATATTTTATGCGATTTTTTAAGTATCTTCATTAAATTGATTCATTTGTCAACCGTGATGCCGATAATTTTTATCTCATCTCATTATACAGGTTGTCTCAAGATAATATTACACGTTATAAAAGATTATAACAGACTGCTCTTTTAGAAATTTCGCAAGAGAGCCCGGAGACCATGGGAAATATGGGGATCGGGGTATTCATGGGTAGGCGTATTCACTGGTTGTCAAATTGAAAACTTCGTGACTACAACCCTGTTGGAAATTAACCGAAATGTAAATGAAGAGAAAGTGGGCAAAGCAGGCAGAGAAATGAAAATAAGGGGGATTCACGGCTTGACGAATCCATGTGTAGGCGAATTCAAAAGTTTACGGCATTGCACTGTTAAAAATATTCAATACAAATTAGACAAATATAGCGTAACGATAGAAATGGCTACGCAATTAAAACGCTAAGGACTTCAATTCCTAAAATGCAGTTGAGTTAAATTTTAGGAAAATCTATGCATTAAATTAAAAACAATCTCCTGTATCGATTCATAGTAGTTAAATTCTGCGTGGAAATAACGTCCAAAGATAGATACTTCAGTTTAGTCGCATCCAGTTCTAATCAGTTTTAATTTCTCGTATTCTACTTAAGAATACAATTGCAAGCGTTATACAATTACGTGCATATTCAATTTGATGCACGCTATTGCCATTATATGAAATGTAGTCTCTATATAGACCAATGACTTATCACCAGATTTAGCTACACAGCTACAACGAGCCGAACTAGTCGCAACTTCTCGGTTATATTCAGTCATCCAACCGCTAAAATATACTCGCTAACAACCTAGTTGTTCCAGTACTTTCCAGAAACTATCGGCTATAAAGCAGGAGAGAAATAGTCACTTAACTAGTTACAGAAGGATGTACTGATTTGCAGCCGAAGCTGTTGCACACAGGGATACTCTCTTCGTCTTTTTCGCTGCTAGTAGACGGTCACTTACGGCCTTCAAAAACATATATAAGATGGAACCCATTTTAGTTTATTTGATTCCGTTTCCAGTTTCCAAGTCTAAATTGCAAATAATTAACGATACTGAATTCCGAGAAATCGCCTAGTAATCGCTTTTACTCTTGCCTCCAGGACTTGTTTAATCTTCAGAGAAGAAAGTATTACGTTCGCGTTTTTAAATCGCTTAACTATTGAATGATTACCGCCATCAAGTATCCGCCATAAGCAGCGAATTAGTATAAGCATTAAATATTTTATTATTATATTTTATTTTGACCATTGAAACTGAATAAATTCAGTACATTATTACGAGCAATTGATCAACAAATATTCAAGTAGTTTAAATTTTTTTATAACGTGCTAACAAACTAATTTGTTTTTTTATGTTAATAAAAAGTATATACGTGTTAACTTATTATTATCTATGTAGTGAACCAATACAGATCTAATTATATTCATGCAAAGAATAAAATATCTTATGATACTAGGGAAATTGTATATTTATTTTCACGCTAGCGGAAAGCTTAACTGTATCTGTCTCTCCATTTATCTTAAACGAATAAATTTAAATGAATATTTCTTTTACTCAACTAGTTCATTTATTGACCCTCAAAGGCATTATTGTAAGAAGAATGAATAATTAATTTGCGAATAGATCATTAGAATAATCCAGTGGTTTTATTTTTATTCTGTGTACTTTATACTGTGTATTGACTAGACTTGCTTCTCTAAAGATGCTTTCTAGTTTTAAATAAACAGTGGTCTTTTATTCATTTTTCTTTAATAGGTTACAATGAAAGAAAGCGTGAATTGTTATTGTCTTAAAATTAAAGTCAGGGTTTATTTCTTCATATCTCCGTCCCAATTTAGCCGAAGGAAAACCTTCTAGCTCTACCTTCTTTTAAAAACAAAGTTTTTTGTAATATTTTGTGATCCCAAAGAACTGGGAGTTTTTACAACCAACGGAGCTTGTGGAAATTGGCCCAATTCTATGCCGTGTCAATTATATGCCGCGACAATAGGGATCGGGGGATTTTCTCGGCGGTGAATTGATAGGTAGGCGATTTATAGACTACAATATTATGGACAGATTAATAGAAGTCTCAACGAATTTATTCCATTTTTCATTACTCAATAATTTTCAAATTTATGGTAAAATCATCAAAAATCTTTGTTCAGAATTTAATAAGCGCTTTGAACATTTGAAGAAAAAAGTATTTGCTTCCCATTTTCCATCGCTTAAATCAGAAATATTTCAAAAAAGTTTCTAATGGAACTTAGATCCACGATTTGTTACCTATCACGATGTCATGAATCACAACGATCGTATTTGGTGAGAATTTCTTTCGACCAATTAACAGAAGCTTATGTTTGAGTGATTGATAAATTTTGTGGGTCCAATGCGAACAAATCTTTTTGACGGCCAAATGCTTATGCCATATTGAATGTATTCTGGTCCTACTACTACCCAAGGCTGTCTCAGTCTTACGGTAAATCACATGACGGTCACATTACGTACAGCGTTAATGTTTGCCGGAACAACAATCGATTTTAGACAATATTCACCAAATTCCTTGTTCATTGTCAAAAGTTGAATTAAGTTCATCGATGCACTGTTGTAGAGTTAATCCGCGCCGAAACTTGTACAACATAATCGCATGAGAATTATTTAATTCCATTTTTGGACGAGATGAATTTTTCAAATTACTTTAAACAACACAAATAGCGCTCGTAGGTTAAAACATTCTGAGTACGAATTCTGAGTCAAAAATATAAAATATTACGATAAAGACGGCATTTGTCAGCTCTGGCATCTCTGTTGATATGTGCCTGACGTTTGGCGTCGCTATTCCTCTGCTGTCGTCCACCTCTTTTTCTCAATGAAGATATAGATACAAGGAAGGGGCATGATAGATTGATATGAGAGAATAATTGAAGGTTTGAGAAGAATTTAGAACGAAAAATTCAGCAGAAAATTATGAATGGAGTATCTATGTATACCTTACCTAATTTACGTTCGTACAATTACTATTGATTTGAGTTGATTTCCAATTTTTTAAATAAAATAAGTAATTTGTTGGTAACGCTCTCCTGGAACAAAATCAGATTCCCTAGTGCGATTTTATTGTTTACTCTTTAGGGATAAGTTTGGTTATTTGGTGGTGGCTTAAACTAGAGAAAAGCTGCAAATTTCTCACTGACTAACAGCTAGTTTAAAATCCAAAATGCGTCTGAGGAACGCTATATTGAGTGGGTTCTTTTATGCGGAATTTTCTGGGAAGAAGCTGCTTCTGACCGATTGGCTGGCCAGTGGCACTTTGCGTGACTCGGCGACAAGATGGGCGTGGTTTGAAGGAAATTTCTACTAGAAAATTTTAGGTAGTCTAGGACTTCAACCAATCAATTTCTTCCTGATTCGTTAAGAAATTTAAAGATCAAAATTTCTCTATTTTGTTGATGAAAGCAAAAGTGGTGGCACGTGTAAGCGGTGGTAGTAGCAGCCCTACTCCACCAAAATCTTAGAAGCATTGCATTGAAAACGCATTCTACTAAAATGTAAGAGCCAAATTCAAAGCGGATTCGTGGAAAGCACCAAAAGGGTGTAAATCATAACGAATTATTTAAAAACGAGTATTGGAAATATTCGTTAACACTTTTTCCACTTAACAATGATAATAATAAATTGCCCCCGCAAGAGACATATCCCGATGCAAAGATGTATTCTCTATCTGTGTGAAAAATGCACTCATACATTTATAAGATAAAGACTACCGATAGCTTTCGGCAAAAGTGGCACTTACAGCAGGTTATCCTGTCAGAATAAACACGCGAAGAAATTTGTGTAAGTATAAATGTTTGCATGCTTTTCTATGCGGTTCGGCTTTTGTTTGAGGATTATATTTTTCTCACGTCGGTAGGTCTTGATTTTTTTTAGCGGGATTTGGATTTCATTTATAGCGTAAGGCGTTCCCAAATCCAGATATTTATGAAAACACGTTTATTGAAGAGTTTCTGAATTTAATTGATAAACCGAAATTTCTTTAACGTTTAAAAACGAAGTTTCACGCTAAAAGGAAATTCAGTTCACATTTGAACTATTTTTCCATATAGAACAATTTGTCTACATATTTTTTTTATATCTATAGTATTGACGTTTACTTGTAATGCGTATTCTAAATGTCTGAACAATGACTGATCTTTCGAGCTTTAGCGAATATTGCTTCTGCGGGAATACACACAAAGATCTGCGTATAAGCTGGTACACAATTAAGGAATTGTTTGATGTTGTTATATCGTATATGCCATGGTAATTTATAATTATTTCAAAACGAACAAAACGGTCCGTGGAAAATGTCGCAGTCAGATGATGATGATGATGATGAGAGAATCGAGAGAATCATGCCGCTAGTTGAACAAGCATTGGCTGGCTACTTGATTATGTTTTTATCTTAGAATTCATTGGTATGTTATCTTATTGACAACTATTTAAAAATTCATGTACTCATTAATTTGACGTTTGTACAAGAATTAAAAACTTCAATTGATTACTTGTTTCCTTAGAGCTCCCCTGCAAAGTCATATATAATACACAAGCTAGGTCTCTAAACAAGGAATCAAACAATTCTCTCAGTTGCTAATGCTCTTTAATAACAAATGTTGTCTTTCACGCTCTTTAAAGATTTTTTAAATATTTATTTCTAAAAGTTAGTTGTAAAAATATAACTTCATTTTACAATTTAGGTATGGGATAGATTTACATTCATCCGTTCTGTTTTCGTTCGAGCTTATTAAAACAAAAATGATAAGAGACCCTTGCCTATTAAAAACTGTGAAGCAGTTTTAGAGAAGCAAGACCGGTCCCGTACACAAATAAAGTACACAGAATAAAATAAAACCACCAATCTGTTTAAATGATTTATTTCATAAATTAATTAATTATTACTTTGACAGTAGTAATTTAGATGGTCAATAAATGAACAAGTTGAATAAAAGAAACATTCAGTTCAATTATTTCTATTAACATAAATGGTTATACGAACAGAGTTAAGTTTTCCCGCGATATGAAAATAAATATACAATTTCCCTAGTAACGAATAAGAGGATTTATTCTTTGAATGAGTATGATTAAAACTGTGTAGGCTCACTACATAGAGAATAATAAATTGTGCAATAATTTTTTATTGTACATGATAATAGATAATAATAAATTGTGCAATAATTATTTATTGTACGTGAGTATAGATTTATTTTCTAACGGTACCGATTAAAATCGATTAAAACATACACGTATATACTTTTTATTAAGATGAAAAACGAATTAGTTTATTAGTTATTTTATGAAAGTTATTTATGTGAATATTTGTTATAACTCGTAATATAGTACTGAATTTTTTCAGTTTCAATAGTCAAAATAAAATATAATAATAAAATATTTAATGCTTACATCAATTCATTATTCATGGTGAACACTTGTAAACTGTCTATCAGTTAAATGACTTGAAACACGAACGTAACTACTTTCTTTACTTGCAGTTTAAATAAGTACTGGAGAGAAGAGTAAAACCGATATCTAAGCGACATTACGGAATTGAGTGAAGTATTTAGATTTTAGATTGTACAATTGGAAAAATAATGACAAAGACTGACTTATGGTGCGGGAAGGAATCACTATGTTTCGTCTCGTAATTCGTCGACGTTACTTTCAGTTGTATAGGAAGTAGGTTGGTGATGGGATAGGAGGAGAAACAAAGTTCAAAACACATGCAAATCAGTGAAACAGTATAGAAAATCGCACACCCAATGTGTTACAATCTCGGCGACTGTCGCTGCCTGTTGCTCTGCCTGTTGATTCGGCATGGGTGACTTGGCATGGGTGACTTGGCTGCTTTGCTGCTGGATGCTGCTGCTGCTGGACGACTTTTCTTCGAGTTCGGAAAATTGGAACTAAATTATTATGCCAAAAATCTCGCTATTTATCGACGGGATTTCGCTCAACTTTTACTTCGTTATACTGGTCTATATGAAGCTATCACACGTTACTTTATTACGTGATACTGTCTCTTTACTCAGTCCTGTGTAAATCTCGGTATTCAACTTACCTTATGTGACTATGTAACACACAATTACTTTCTTGGCGGCACTCCCACGGGTTACAATAGAACGTTGCTTAATGCATCAGCAATGAGAGCAGCGATGCGGTGTATTATAGCACCAGCCAAGATATTATATACAGCAAACGGCATACATATTAAACATAGATAATGTGTATGTTATCACAACACCACACAGCACAGCACAGCACGGCAAAGCAAACGACAGTACAACTCTCTCTTTAGCATGTAATACACGGTTAGCGTTGCACGGGACGCCAAATCGTTCATATATTTTCAATATTAACAAATAATAAATGCGTCTTATTTCATTATTAATTCAGGGTTCCCAAATATTATTCGTTTAATTGATTTAATTCATAATCTAAAGAGACATATATTTACAGTAACAAGCATTGTTACAAACTAATTAAGTCGTGTACTACTAACTCAGTACGTACCTAATTTTGAATGCTATGTGGAAGTTTTCAAAATGGCCTTTTATAGCCTAGCAGGGAACGCCGGCCTAAGCGGGGCACCCAATAGTATGACTCAGTACGACAATAGTAGAGCTGCTCAATAGTACGACTCTGGCTTTGTTCCTTTTAGAATGCAGCAGCTTTCTGTTGAACGTCTGTTTTCGGATTCTAAGAATTAATGCGTTTTTCTCGAATATAATAGAATAAAATATAGTTTATAGACTAAGATAACTTGCTTACATCTAGATCATATTTAATTCAACTCTTTACATTTTGGGTACCTGCCAATATATGTAATGCTTTGTATTCGAGATTCATTGAGATTTTATCTCAAATTTGTATCAATATAGTTCCAGCGACAAAATCTGGATTCAAATATATTAAAAGGATGTATATGTGGCTGGTGGCTTCTGCTGTTGCTGCTGGAGCGTCGAGTTATTGAAATGAACTAAAATATTCTAGACAAATCGGCGATATTTATAGAGGTGAGCCGCTACACAAGTTTTGGTCTGTTCTACGGGTCACTAAATAGCCACTCACCCGTTAATTATTACGTGCTACGGCCTTCCACACATTTCAGTAAAGCAACAGTAGGTTCTACACGACAATGAGCCAATATGTATATTACACAATCCATTACACTACCGGACACTGTTTCCACAGCATTTCCTATTAACGGACGGATGGCAACGCTCCACGCGTGCCCTGTCACATATATTAGAAACTGCTAATATGTGTCCAAGTAAGCCATCAGCGAACAATAACTATACCTATCTATCCGTGGTTATTACTGTGTCTTTTTTACTGCTTAATTCGTAAGCGCCCTCAAATATTTTAATTGTATTCAAGTTTTATCCTATGAACTGGTTTTTTTATCAGTGCCGCGGTGTTTATTTATGAAACCTATTTAGAGTAACATGCTATGTTACACACCTGTCTACTTCAAATGACAATATAAAAAACTGATGTCCGTTTCATTATCCAATCACCAGAATTCTTTCTCCCGGCTAATCGATTTATTTGAATTTACCATATTTGTATTATGATCGGGATAATACTGATATTTGATTTATGATGCGACCAATCCAACTCTTTTGTTTTCTTTGTTCTCCTTTAATTTCCAGATTTTTCGAAAACGCTGTAATCCCTTTAGTAGACGTCCATAATAATAATTATGCGTTTTGATCATAGAAGATACCGATATTTTAATACTTTTGACAGCGTTAATGCCAATCTCCTAAAACATTCACTTAATGAATCCAAGAACAGGCAAGCAGCCCAACACACAGCCCTATAAATTTTAAATATGCAAAACCAGTAAAGAATAAAATTGTTTTTAGTGGTTCAGATACGACTTCGGCCACGTTTAGGTAGAGAAAACTTAAATTTGGCTAAAGTGCTCGAGAGATATTCTGAGTTAGTAAGCAGTCTTTTGAAAGGACAATGCTACTCCCTGTGAAGTTGACAAGACAAGTCAGCAATTTTTATCTGTTCTCTACATTGGCTGCAATAATGCATTTTGAGCTGTTTGAAAAATCTTTGGCAAAAATGGAATTAATCTCGCAAGCCTTTCTCCAAGTCCGGCTACAGCTCGCCAAAATTTCATGCGTACTTAACTTCAAATTCTGGTATAACCCCGAAATCGATTCATTAAATAGATTATAGCGAGAAATTTGAACTTCGGGGACTTGCCAGTAACGCAGATTTCTGCGTGATGGCCTGCCTATAGTGCTGTACATTCGGTGAGAGATGGCGCTTGTTGTCGTTAAATAGTTGTTTTTGACATGTAAATTTGAATTCCATGCATGTCCTGGGGAATTCCCGATTTGAATTGTGAAAAATATAACTAGAGTCAAAACTAAAAGTAATTAGATTCTAAAAAAGTAAGTAGATACTGCTAGGGTTGGTATAAAATAAGAATCCCATAAAAACTTTACCACTTTACCAGGACCGTTAATTAAAACACAGGATGATGTCATTTGACAGTCTATGACTGTTTAAATAAGTATATGGTACATACAATAGATGTTGAAATAAGTGCATGCTATATACAGTTATAGGAGAATACTATGCATATCCTGGATCGAAAGAGTAAGAAACACCGAAGTTCTCAATAGAGTGCAGAAAAACAAGGAGCTGATGCTAACA
>WYDF02288713.1:0-16459 GCA_009867245.2 Adranes taylori
CCCGGACACCTCAAATTTCAAATAATATATAAATACATATATATATATATATATATCTATATATATATATATATGTATGAAATGTATGAATTACGTTTTCGCTTGATTAAAAACAATCGGTATATTTTTGTCTACTATAATACAATGATGTTAATTTTAAATGATAATGTCACCATGCCCTGCTGAATATGCATTTCGATAAATACAATTTTTAATATGCAGCAAACTCACCATCGGAATCACCTTATTCACTTATTGGTGAATAATGTGATTCCGACGATGAGTTTAGTGTAAATTAAACATATAATGGATTAGGTAATGAAAACAATCAACAAAGAATTTTTAATATATAAAATGTTTTGCTATTATTTATTACGTAAATTCAATGATTGTTTATTAATATGTAATACTTCTTTGCTGTGCCGTTTTTAGATTTCATTTCTGGATGATATATCTTTTTTCCAGACATTTATTCAAAAGAGGATTTCTTGCATAAGAGGATTCCTACATTTTTACTAGTAATGATATCAAGTAATTAATTTTATGTCCAAATGGTACATAATGAAACTTATTCTATGTTTGGGAATATTTGGGAGAATAGAACACGCCTAACGCGGTTCTCGTCGTCCAGATATTCCCTGTATGTGAACACTTCGTATCAATAACACAAAGAATGCGTTTCGCGAATTATTTGCGAGTATACCCATCGTAGTATTCATCCTCTAATTCCAACTATTAGAAAGCTAATTTAAATATACTATAATATGTTGCTTCCGGATATTCATGAGTATAGCATCCGTAGCTTCCATGCTCGTGATATTCCTGTTGGCATAACAAATGTTAAAACAAAGTATCTACTGGAGCCATCCAGGACAATATGATTCGTGGATCGCATCTCCTAGATGTCTCCAGTTACTAGATAATAATTTCATCAGTTACATCAAACGCTTTCATGAGATCCTTGACAAATGATTATACAGTTGAAATATTACGTAATATTACAATAAATATGATTTCTAATACTTAAATATGTGATGGTTAATGCCTGAGTGCCTACAGGTTTGAAGAACCTGCAAGCTCCAGACATTCATTTGTTTACTGCGTAAACAAAATCATTAATTTTGTTACAAATGGATAAGAACTTGTTTCATATATACAGATTGAATTATTATGAATAAATTGATGCTTTAATTTAGAATGTCATTGCTGGTACTTCCACTTATTAACGCCCGCGATTTCTAGACTTAAATAATTCACAATTGTCAAGCACTTGAAGCATTCATTTCAACAAATTAAAAGCTGCTCTCATTCATCGAAACAAGTATATTGTAGCATTACTAACTCATACTTGTTCAGTAAGGTTTATTAGCGTTAAATGAAGTTTTGATATTACTTTTATCTAACAATGTTGGCAATCTCTTACACTCTGAATTTAAATAGGTGAGGTTATAAAATTTTAAATTGAAATCTTTACTGTAACATTTACCAAATTAGTAGAAACTTTGTTAATTAAAAAAAAATTATTTACAATTTTAAGGAACAAAAGGATTATGGAACAAAGGATTAAGAGCATCAGAAATACTATTCTTCCTGGAGACCCTATACGATGTACCGTGGTCTCATAAATTTGCTGGTCTCATAAACTCTCCTAATTTGGTGATTGAAGATTTCGAAATTAATATCGGAAGATAAAATTAATATCAAGATTTCATTTAAGGTTAATAAACCTTTCAATATGTCGAAAAACAATAAAGATAAGATTCCTGAAGGATTGTAATGTGGTTCTTGTGATTCTTCATACATAGGTCAAACATCCAGGAATTTTCAAACACGTTTTATAGAACAGTACATTAGACTGAACAACTCAGATATTCGAAGTTAGCTCGTCATATTTGGAATTACAATCAAAATTTTTCAATTGGGGATAATTCCGCAATTTTAGATGTTATTGTGAAATTGAGCGTTAATAAATTATTAGAACAAGTTGTTATCGGATTAACTGGCGGCGGAACTAGCGGACACAAGACTCTACATTGTGAGGGGGGAGGGGGCTGAGCTATAGGGGGTACAATTAAGATTCAAATAACCTTTTTCTCGGTTTTTAAATACAAAATAATTTGGTGGAATATTTTGCTTTTGCGGGAGGGCCCAAATTTTAAAGTTCCGCCACTGAGATTAACATACTCCATGAAAATAAATTAAACTCATTAGTTAACGTATAAATATTCCTTTAATATAAACTAATCAATTAAATTAATTGAGTAACGAGAGTAGAATACAGAGTTTTATCATCAATAAATATCAACTGTACGGAAGGACTAAAGCAAATATTTCCACATACATTTGAAAACACATGCCCGCGAAAGTCAAGATGCTTGGTGCTTGCTCCCTTATTCGCGGATCGCAAAAACAGCTAGCCAGTTCTCATGTATATGCTAAGAACGAGAAGTAGTCGCAGCCGGAGGCAATCACACATGCATTCATACGAAAAAGCATCGTACAAACTGGAACAAGGAAGTGAACTTACACCCAGTCACGCATTTTCATTCTTACGGAAGAATGGTATTTCATTAAGAGGGACACGCAAGTTTTCATACATATATGTATACATCGATACGCTTTATGTACTTAATGCGGCGGTTGCAGCATTACCGTTGAGTTTGTTGCATACACTTACATCTATCATTATTATCTCATTAAAGGAAGCTTAAGCGATGCTACCACTTCTACTAGCCAACTTTTTGCTATTGGTTGTATAAAATTGAGGGGGTATCTCTTTGACAATTCTTTGTTTGTCTTTTTTCTGATAGGAGAACAACTTATACAATTTTTATGAAATTTTTCGGTTAAATCTTTCATCTCCTATGATCCTCACCAACATCTAATCTTTAATTTTATTTTCTCACTCATCCCAGTGTTTGAGACCCCTTCCCGTGGATTTACTTTTTCGATGAGAAAACTAGGTGGCCAGAAGCAGAATAAGAGGGACACCAAACGTATAGCGTATCAAATAAACAGAGATGAACGCAACAGGACACGCGAAAGACCAATCAAATAGCGCTGTCCACGCATGCTGGTATGCTGGTTTACCGCGGATGCTGGTAAACGTACCTGTACCTATCACTCCACCGAAGCAGAAAGAAGAACCAACGACACTCCCTAGCTCCCCGTAATCCCTATATCTCCAGGCGATGTGCCATTGTCTCTCACCCCCGGCAAAGAATGGCTCTATAAGGTAACGCGTGAAGAGCATCACCGACAGCTTGTTCCGTTACTACTTGCGCGATAGCGAATAGACCCTACATCACCGCAAATAAACACATTTAGTTACGCCATAAAATTTCATTATAACTTCAACAATTTATTTCACCATCTTCGTCATACTAATGGGCTGGATCTGCATTAAATCTGCATTAAATCGTCGTCATTTAAGCATTAAAATCACAGTAACCTCACGCAGAAGTAGAAGAAAACCTCCAACACAATCTGAAAAACAATTTAATATCATAAATCAAATAACCTTTAGTTCGCAAATAGTTGAAGGTTTTGGCGGGTTCGAGATATTGCTCATTGATTAAACCGGTTTTGAGAGGAGTGTGGCGCAAGATGGCGTCGGTATGACAGATATCTGTATAGTAGCTTGTGAGGGGTATTTTATATGTGTCGTTCGATGGTCTTAGTTGTTCAGGAGTTGTTAAAAATATATGGTGGTGAATAAAAAATAAGTGTGTTTAAATTGGCTTAAGCTAGAGATGTGATTTGGCTCATGTATGGCGCATGTATGGCTCATGTGTGGCTCAATATATGGCTCATAAGTGGTTGGTTGGTTACCCTTCGAATTATAAAGTTGAATAAAAGTTTGCTCCTGATCTAGTAATAAATTAAAGATTAAGTGACAAGCGTGTGGGCAAAAAAAAACAGATATATATCCGTTTAAATAGTTAACAACAGAAACTAAGTAACAACGGCTGCCAATTTTATACACATGTTTTTAATTGGACGATAATTTATCAGTAGTGTAGATATAACAGAATAAAAATACAAGAGATTTCGGGCCATTGAAGTTGTGAGTTTTATAAAAGTTAAGAGTATAGAAAATATTCCAAACAAGTGTTTGGTAAGATGAAATAATGAACGAATTGAGAGGTATGGATAAAGACGTTTTGAGGTCGAATAGTACAAGATCGCTGATTAGATCTGATAGTAACGAAAGTTTAGCCGAAAAGGGAAGTGGGCTGAAGAAGAAAAAGGGTGCAATCGATAGTGAAGAAGAAGATAGGGAGGCGTACGACAAGAGAATGTGGGAAGAAGTTTTAAAGCAGTTGTGGTGTATAATGGAGGAGTTAAAGGAGATAAGGAAAGAGAGAGAAGAGAACAAGATGAAAATGAATTTCATGGAAAAAGAATGGAGTAAGCAAAAGGAAGAGTTTGAAGGGAGAATAAGAGAGTTAAAATATGCCGAAGAGAAAAGGCAAAGAAATGAGAGGGAATTAAAAATAGTCATAAGTGGTGTAAGTGGGGACGTTACAGGAGTGGAACAACTCAATAGAAAAGTTTTTGACAAGTTGCACATGAAGGTGGAGGTAAAAGATAGGTTTAGATTAGGCAAGAGAGATGGAGGAAAAGGAAGCAGATCCATATTGGTGAAGTGTGGATACATGGGAGAAGAAGATGGAGTTAATGGGTAGAAAAAAGATGCTAAAGGGTAGCAGAGTCTTCATTGATGACGGCAGAACGGTGAGGCAAAGAAATGTACAAAGGAAGATTAGGGAACAAGCTTTTAATATACGAAAAGGGAGTGATATAATAACTATGTTATGGAGTTATTTGAGGAGGAATGGGGGAGTGCAGAGGGAGGTGTAAAATATAGTTAAAATATTGGACAAACGTAAAAGGGAGAGAGCCATGGAGGGAAATTGGAGTGGTGATGTAGGTGAAGTTCGGAATGGGGTGCGCATAAAAGGAATAGAAGTGAGCGAAGTGGTGGAGATAAGTGTAGATGAGGTCAAGAATGATATGAAGAAAATGAAAAAGGGTAGGACTGCAGGGCCGAATAGGGTGTCTGTTGATGTATCGGGGGGTATGAATGAAAAGGTATAAGTTCATTGGTGAGAGAGATGAATAAAATTATGAAAGGGCAGGATGTTGTGCCTGATGAATGGAATAAAGGAGAAATTGTGCCCATGTATAAGAGGGGAAGGAGATTGGATGTAAAAAGTTATAGGGGAATAATTATTATGGATGAGTTGTAGAGAATGTTTGCGAGGATTATAAATAGGAGGTAAGAGGAGGAAGTTATGGGCAAAGGAATACTGTCACACACAGAATTGTTTCATTAGAGGTAGGGTGGCGGCAGACAGTATAGTGACGATTAACTATGTTATGAACAGAGAGATTATAAGTAAAAGAAAGCTATACCTTTTTTTACAGATACGAAAGCTGCGCTTAATGGGATTATGAGGGAGAAATTGTAGGAGAGAATGGTGAACCAAGTCGGCCGGGTGTTCATTGGGAGAATGAAAATGATATGGGAGAGGAGATTTGGAGAGTTAGTGGGAATGAGATTAAAGATTATGGAGGTGTGGGTGAAAAGTACAATGATGTATGGAGCTGAGGTGTGGACGGTTGAAGAAAAGGAAGGAATGGAGAACTTGGATTATAAAAAAAAATGCTGGGATTGGATTGGGATACTAGGAATGAGATAGTTACGCAGGAGATTGAAATATATAAGTGCTGGATAAGCGGAGTGAAAAGAATGGTAATGTTTGAAGAAAAAGTAAGGAAGGATGAAGGAAGAAGATTGGTGAAAGAAGTCTACATTGAAAGCATGCTAAAGGAATTAGGGGCTAGATGTGTAAATGAATGGATTTTGTGCAGAAAAAAGATGAATAGAAGGATTGGATGATCTTCGGGTATATGGTAAGAGAAGATGAACGGGGGGAGGGGGGGGGCGTTATTTGTGAGGTCATGGAAAAGATGCGAGATGTAGAAAGGCAGAACAGGTATGGTAATATTAATGAAAGTAGATATAATAGCAGATACAGGTGGATTATGGATGAGGAGGTTATGGCTAGGTACTTAGCATCAGGGATAAAAGAATAATTGCTAGGTTTAGATGTGAGAGTGAGGAAGGGGAAAACAAGTGTTGGATGAAAGAAGAAGAAAGATTGTGTAGAATATGTTGAAAAAAGGAAGAGAATTGGATCCATTGGATGAAGAAATATGAGGGGATTGAATGGAGTGAAAATGAGAAGGTGGAAGGGGGAAACTGGAAGGTTAGCTTGGCAAAAGTGGGTAGGGGTATTGATATTATGAAGAGGATTTTGGTTGAATTAAAGAAAAGTAGGTAGATGAGTTAAACAGTAAAAGGAAGGGAAATGAAAGGAGGTATGGATTACAAGGGGCTGGGACGGGAGAACATAAGACATAAAGGATTTGCGGAGTTGGTGTTGGGGGTCCGTGAGGGTTGAATTTTGCAGAGGATAGTAGGAAGTGAAGGGGAGGAGAAAGAGAGAAGGAGATGAGAAAATGAAAGTGATATGGTAGCAGTGTGGAATGAAGGGAGAGGGTTTATAGAATGGGTAAAGGAAGGTAATATGGGAATCTGAATGGAAAATGGGGGATGTGTGTGGATGGAGTGATTAAGTAAGGGTTTAAGCCTTCCTTACTTCCTAGAAGTGGATTTGATTAAGAGAATTTGTTTTATGTTTTTAAATATTGGTTAATTTGTAAATACAAAGAAATTATATGTTATGTAATTATTGTTATTGTATGCGAATTGAATGCCAATAAATGTTTATTATTATTATTATTATTATGAAGATGGTTAGACATTTCAATTATAATAAGTTGATTGCAATTTAAATGTTTTGTTGTTTGAGGTTATGTTTTGGTAGAGTATGATGCAATATAGGTAGATATTATACAATATAACTGAAATGTTGCTAAATCCCAGATGGTGGCTGGCCCAGATGTATATAAAAATGCATGTGCTCCAGTTGGATCTGAACAAAAAAAGGACGTGGTAACAAGATTTGCAACCAGATTTAAAATAAAAGATGCGTTAAAATAACTAGATACTACCAAAGTCTGTAGAAAAATAATTGTCTAAAAAATATACCAGAGCAGAACAAAAGTTTTCTGAGTAAAAACAAAATGATAAAATATACCAGAGCCGTATAAAAGTTTTTAAACAAAAACGAAATGACGTCATTTGACAGTTTAATTGAATTTTGATAAAGGGAGTACCCCTCCTAGAGGATGGGTGAAAATTTGTACCCATTGTCCCTTTCGAGAGTATGTCAAATCCTGTATTCGTCACGTGATTGACTTAAAGTGGTTACACACTAACATTTTAATAAGTTGATTGAATTTTAAATAAATTTTGTTGCATGAGTTTATGTTTTGGTATAGTATGACGCAATTTTAGCAGGTATTTTATATATCGGTATAAAATATCCGTAGTGGTAAATTTCTTAATTTAGGACGCCACGCTAAAGTATAGGGGCGCTAATGTGTTATTTGAAGTCTAGTTTCATACTTACTAGATAGTGGATGATTTCAACGAGTTACAGAAAAGTGTTTATGTTATCATATGGTTACCTTATTTTCAAAATACTTAGGGCAACTGGCAAATTCAATAATTTTGACATTTTATATTTCATTACGTTTAATATCGTTAACAAAAAAGTTTCATTTTTAAAATTTGAAATTAAGTATTAATTCTTTGAAAATTTCAAAAGTTACTACCATGTGGCGGTTGTTAATTTTTATTTTTATATATTTAAGAGAATTTGCTATGCAGTTGTTAATATTTGAACATTTATTAAAAAGTATGCTTTCTAACCAGGTTATGCATTTAAAAATTTGAATAATTTTGCAGTTTATTATATATCCTGCGAAGAAAAAGTGATTTTATGGAAAAATGATTTCAACTTCCAAAAGAATGCATATTCTGAAATCTTCCATTTTGGCTAAGCAACAAATGATTAAACTTCAGCAAATGTTTAAAATTCATATTTAGTTTTTATGACACAAGGTAACAATTAGCATATTATTAATTATTTCTTTAATATTTTTAATGTTCACATTCACATATTTTTCAATAGTATCATGCTTGAATAAGGAAGCCAAGAACATAAATCCGAATAACATTTCATAATTTATGATTTTGAAATAAGATTTACTTTGGAGCTGGATTACTTCCTTTTGATTCGTTCAAATGGATACTACAAATTACTGCAGCACTTCAACTGTGTGTTATTAATTGTTTTATATAATTTCTCATTTTGCCTTGGTGAAAAAGTTACATTAAATAGTTTTTTACGTATCAAATTTATTAATTAGTTTGGAATAATAACTAAGCCTTGCGATATTATATCTGTTATTGAATTATATTATAAATAACTGCATTCAATTTAATAAATTAAATTCAAATAAATGAAATTTTTAAATTTATTATAATTTCGTTAATAAACGTTTTTAAACAACCATCACTCGTCTACCAAATTATAATTATTGAGATATTTAACTTTCTACTGAATGAATATTGCATTTTTTTGTTATATACAAATCGTTATGTATTTTTTTTACTGTCATGTACCAAGAGTAAATGAGTATTCTGTATACCGCTATACTAATAATGTTTAAAGTTCACTGTTATGTTTGTTTCTTTTTTTCGCAAAAAGAGTCGCAGAAAGTTTATATAAAGTATGTACATTTTATAGAGAAACGAACGCGTTTTAGTTACATGCGACAAACTGGCTGGTTTCTTTAGAAAATTTTATGAATAAGCACAAATTGTAGCCACAATAGACAGTCTTTTTGAAATGAGAGAGAACTCAATAGGAGAGTAAGTCAGATGGAAGATGGATAGAGAAAAAGTCAACTTGAATACTATGTTAATTTAGAATAGGATACATCAACGGAGTTTTAGTGAATGTCACTAAACGTATTTCAATAATTTAATGAGTTGTTTTGATTTCTGGCAAACATATTTTTATTCAAACTACAATTTATATAAAAGAATCAAATGAAAGAGTAAAGAATTCCAAAAAACTCCAATGTATTGTTTTGTTGTTGACAACACGTGTTTCGGGATAATATTGTTCTTTTTTGAAGGTTTTCAACTTGCTTTGAAAAAGCGGGAAATATTGTCCCGAAACATATGTTAACCAGCAACATTGATTAATCTTCTTTTTGTAGCATCACCTCCCTGCGGAGGTTGACGCTCTAATTAACTATTTTCGCTCGAGAAACTGCACACCTGAAAATTTCTGTCGATTTTCGTCCGAGTCATCGCTTCAGATCATTCGGCCATGAATGTTGACATCGTCCAATTGATTTTTTGCCCTTAAGTTTCTTTATTTAAGGGCAACTTGACAAATCCTCCAATGATCTGTCGGAGGATTAGTGGGAGGATCTCATACTCGTATTACCACGCATGATGTACCCAATGTATTACAGCTTCCTTTCGTTGACAGTTCTCATCAGCTCTGAAAGTTTGTCCATCACACTGAGGACTTTGATGTTTCTCCATATTGCCATTCATGAGATGCGTAAAGCCTTCCAAATAGGTACATTTTGAAGACGTCTATACGATTTTCCATCTCCTTGCTGAATGCCTAGCTTTCGCATCCTTAGGGTAGGACAGGAAAATGTAACAGCGCAATAATCGCATACGGAGCTGAAAGTTATGTCGCGTGGGATGAAAAGGTTTTTCATGCTGGTGAAAGTTCTGCGAGCCTACTTAGTTCTAGCCTTGATCTAGATTTTCGAGTTAGTTTGTTCATTCACGACATTTATATATAAAACAGCTGGTCTAGGTTGCTTGGAGAAAACCACGAGCTTTGTGCCGCAACGCTGGTTATATGCTACGATAGGTTCCAAAACTTTCCGTAAATTTGTGAGGTTGTGTGGTATTACCACATTGTCATCTGCGTACCGTAGGTTACTGATTCTTTTACCATTTTAACTTGATTAGTATCCATAAGTGCTTCTCTGAATACAGCTTTAGAATAAACGTTCAACAGAAGGGGAGATAGAACGCAACCTTATCGTACACCCTTCTTTACTGCCATTTTTTAGATGATGCGCCCTCCACTCTTACTTGTGCACGCAGTTAAACATTTTCCGATAGTCAACGAAGCAGGAGTATACATCGACATTCATTCTGAATACATTCATACTGAATATTCATTCGACTGAATGTTGTTTTTTGGAATACTTTACTCTTTTATTTCATTTTTATCGATTTCTGTAATACATGTTATTCAATACAAAATTCTATATTTAGTGTAATTCTGTATAAAAAATTTTTTAGTACAATGTGAAAAACCTAAATATGCAATTGGATCGAGTGAAATTAGCATCAATAACTATTAGGATGCCACTCAAAAATAAAAATTGCGTTTTCAAAGTCTTGCCCCTGAATTTTGTTCTTTTTAGCATAAAAGGAAAGCACAAAAATTTGAATCCACCTGACACTGTTTAAAGAGACGCCGCATGTACTTAATGACGGTTGATTTCTGCAAAAGATATTCTGGTGTTCTCTCACAATTCTTCTGTTTTTTTTTTTGATAGGTGAAGATGGCACTCAACTTTAATGTAAGCAATGGTCTTTTCCTCCGCATCGTTAACTATCTTCAGTCTATTACTTCTTGCCTATGCAGTAGTCTGTATTTTTCTTCTACGAAGTCGGGTCCTTTTGCACGAAATCCTTGCAGATGTCTAGAGCCTAACGTACAATTTTTTGCTGCTTTTCATCACAAAGTCTGATAACTTTTTTGAATCACATCTTCTTGTTTAAATTGAGGTCGCGGTAGTGGATTGTCCTTCCCTGTCGATTGCTTGAGCCAATGCAATTTTCTCTTCTAGTTTGGCCACAGCGTCAAAGAAAGTTGGACCAACAATGCTTTCACTAAGATACCACAAGTGGGGGAGCATGCTTCTCGTTGTAACCTGGACAACTGATGCATTTCTAGAGGAGAAATGCATCAGGAGCTTGAGATCATTATTTGAGCCTTATGTGAAACATTGAGCCAAAATCCACGCGTTAAGGTAAACACAAATGACTTTGGAGATATCCAAAGTACTGCATACCTGGGAGGTGAAATTGAACAAGAAAATATTGAAACAGTAAATGAGTTTAACCATCTAGTGGACCCGATGACCGCTGTGATGTGGTCCTTCTTTTTGGTTTAGTTCTGAGGAAAAAAGAGGAAGTTCAGGAAATCCTCTATAGTCATATTTCGGATGAAATATTTCTAGTGGACTTCGGATGAGAGCTGTCAAATTTTCATTTGTAGAATTAAATTTCGAAGCAGAGAATATCTGAAATAGTTTGATGTTTAGTTCACTTAATGGCCGCATTAATGAATTAAATACGTTTTCCACAATGACTTCTAAACTGAGTTCTGCGGGGTTCTGTTGAGCTTGGTGTCGACGAGCCAAGCTCAGTAGATCTTGGTTGAACGAAAAGCAAGCAGCCGCCAAATATCTAGTGTCACTGGCGCTTTTGTCAAATGACATGTAGCGAACTCGGTCCTCCACATTCAACAATTAAAGTAAATTGTAGACTTCATGTGCTTCTCCACTCCCATTAGCTTGTTTCTAAATACCTAGTAGTTGCATGATGCCTTCTCCGGAAAACAATACAGCAAGTTTGTCGACGGATTCTATCGATGTGAGTTTTTGAAGCATTTTGCTATTCCAATGCACAGATAGGGCTACTTTTCGTAATGGATTCTTTGTTTCCAACAAAAGTCTACTTAGCGATCATCTAAATGCTTAGTTCTGATAATCTGTTCCGACATCCAGTGATCATCTCACCTGAGCCATTTCATTATTTCATGTAGGTTTCAAGTAACTTAAATTACCATGATTTATTAATAAATTTTTTTGAGCTGTATTATTTACCCCAAAATGGGTCATGCGACCAAAAATTTCAAAAAACCGAAAATGTATCACAATAATGATAAATGGAAAGAGGAATTTTCTTCACGATGACGAAACATAAATGAATTTGCAATATTTGTTTTCAAGCGTAGCACTTTCTAAAAGACTGTTGAAAAAATTTTGGAACAGTCCGTAAACATTATGAAAATAATTATCTATTTGGCACTTCGTTACTAAAAGAAAGACAAACAATTAATTACATATGTAACTGTTATTTCGTATGACATCAAGTACGACATCAAAAATAGCTACCATGGCGTCAATCGAGGTCGCTGAAATTTTACTGAAACAAAAGAAGCCCTATGAAAACGGTGAGATATGGAAAGACTGCAAAAGTTTTATTTCAAAATTTTAAAAATAAAACGGTAATATTTGCTTCGTAAAGAAGTATCACTGGTGCAAAACACAGTTATACGTAGAACTGAAGCAATGAGTAGAAATCTGGAAGAGATTTTGAAAGAAATTATTAAAATATGCAGATTGCTATCCTTGCAATTCGACCAATGAATGTATTGTGACGAGCATCCACTCGCAACGCTACTAACGGGGAACCTGACTATTACAGATGGCGCGAACTAATATCTTACTAATTACAGAAGAAAAACGGCCTTCAGAAAATGTTCGCGTGCGCCAGGTCAGTTTAACGTAAGACCACAATGCTGGAACTCATGTTGTCCCTCAATTGCTCACTGAGGGAAAAGGTAGCTGATAGTCTGGTGAGTAAACCAGCGATTATTATTCTTGCTTGCAGTTGTAATAAACTTATCCATAATGAATGAAACAACATTAATACTTTAACAAAACAGTGTAGTATTCTTCATACGACCTAAACAAATAGAGAAAGAAATATATGTATTCAATTTAATGTCAAATAATGAATAATAAATTGAAACAATGACGTAATAATAGCTGTTAAATAAACGAAGTAATACTTAAGCGGTTTTATATCAAAAAGTACAAATATATCATGATAATTTATAGGGGTGTATAACGGGGGTGAATATAGAACGATATAAAAAATACGGTGATAAAATAATCAAAGATAAAAATTTCTCGCGCATATAAAATACGGAAATCATATAAAGGTTATCAATAATACAGCAGAAGGGCAGCGTTAATTCTGAAGCACACTCAATATGAATTGAATAATTCTGAATATGAATATGAACACTGAATATGAATAATTCTCAATAAGAGGAAAGATTAGTAGCCTAGAAAATTACCAAGATGCGTAACGGCGTGAGGATGTTGACGTCACGTTGTCATGTGTTTACAACTGACTGTAAGCGGCAGTAGCCATTAGAAAAGGAAATATTTACTAACACACGTAACGGCGTGAGTACACAAATGTCACGTTGTAATGTGCTTACAACTTATAATGATGTATTTTTACTTTTTGATATAAAACCGCTTAAGTATTACTTTGTTTATTTAACAGCTATTATTACGTCATTGTTTTAATTTAATATTCATAATTTGACATTAAATTGAATATATATATTTCTTTTTCTGTTTGTTTAGGTTGTATGAAGAACAATACACTGTTTTGTTAAAGTATTATTGCTGTTTCACTCCTTATGGATAAGTTTATTACAACTGCAAGCAAGAACAATAATCGCTGGTTTACTCAGTGAGCAATTGAGGGCATTAGCTATAAGTATACACTCTAGTTGGAGAAGGAAAGGATTACTAAGCGACGGCGTGAGTACGCCGACATCACTGTGTCATGTGTTTACAACTGACTGTAAACGACACTAGCTTTGTTTTCTCTCTGGTATACACACTAGTGGTATAGAACTTAGGTCGTTGGAAAAGGACAGGAAGAGATAACAAAGCTATTAACACACGCAATGCAATCAAACAATGTAAGGTATATAGAATTGCTTACCAAATGCGTTTAAACACTGGTGATCTAACGCCGGAGTGTGGCTGGTGTGGCTTTGGAACTTGCTGTCGTATTGGCTTGACCCAGCATTGATCACTAACGTTCAGAAACTAAATTTATATGCTTAAATTTCTCGCTTTTATAGACTGATCGCTCACATTTCTCTCTGCGGTGGCGGTTTCTATGTGGCCATCCACACTACAAATTTCACTTCAGTGTATCCACGGAAGTATCACACATCTACGTGTGAAACAGCGAGCTACTGTTAATACCAGGAGTATTCTATGCATGTACGTTCCTATGCGTATTTGTGTTATTCCCACTTTATTTATTATTATAAGCAATAATCATACTTACTACGTGGAATAGAACATGCAACACATACAGTCGTATTTCCTAATGATGTTATAAGCACTCATTGCGTTGTGTTACTAAATCTCATACATGTAGAGCGAAATAGCAAATCGTGTTGAATGAGTACCAGCCAGATAAACATGTGTATATCTATGAACTGAAAATGCATTTTAACGATAATAATTTTTTTTTGTCATGAAATGATACGTCGAGAAACATGCATTTTTTATCCGGTATCTAATAAGTTTAAAGAGATACTTATTTTTACAGTAACGTGTATCGTTACAGTATGTCATGGATATTGCGTAACTATGTGTACTTATTTGAGTAGCTTTCCAAGATATGTCTGTTACAGAAGAACCTGTTAACAGTTTCACGGATGAAGGGACAAACGAGTAGTGAAAATTCAAGTCAAGAAGTCCTTCACCTATCTACAAGGTAATTACAATGCATTTCAATCACATCATGCAGTCATGGAAGGCAGTGGCGTAGGGAGCATTATGGGCGCCCGAGACGTGATACTTTTCTGGTAAGCGCAAAGCTTAAGAACTAGGAAGTCAGATGCAAAAGACAATAATCCTGGACACTTTGAATTTACTTCGGTCACACGATCCGAATCGACTTACTCTATTTTTTAAGGAGTCGATACGTGACATCCGCTCAAATAAGAATCTTGTCGAACCATTCAACAGAAACACCGACTTCCTTATATTTTATTTTCAGGGGAAATGCAATATGCTGTATAAAAATAGAAATAAAATGATTAAATTTGCAATCCGCACTATTTGTTTAATTTATAAAATCTCAGTGATGGAACTTCTTCTATGGTTGAGAAGCACAATGGGTTTATAACACTTTGTAAAAATGATGACAATATTCGAAGTTTCACCAACTACCATTGCATTGTCCATCGCCTTAGCATTAGCCATTGCATTAGTCATCATTAGCCAGCATTAGCCAGCAGGTTTGGTTTTCAAAGATATTAAATTCCGACGATATGCGGAATGTCCCATTCAGTGTAGTTAATTCTATCAGAGTAGTTAATTCTATTAATTCATTCAGAGTGGAAGTAGATTGCAAAAATGTAAATTTAGAGCATACTAGAAAAATGTGAAGCTGATTTTGGGGAATTATTATTACACACAGATATAAGATGCATAATACATGGTAAGTTTTAAAAAATACTCTTTGTCTGCTTATGAAAAGCAGCAAAATATTAAATTTAAAAGTATGCAAAATCGGTGTCACATAATTACAACTATGCATTACTATGTTAATCTATTATTATTCTAAACAACTATTACTCTAAACAACAATTTTTTTAATTTAGAATTTTTTTTGTAATATTTGAATTTGATAATTAGGTCGCTAATAATTTTCATTTTGATATGACATATGGTATCATCATATGATGATGAACATTGTGTGGATTGGGGATAAGAAAATCAAAACACGGTTAAAACATTTGTATCTTAGAAAATTGGGGTTGCTAGACTGAGACATATTATAGCAAATTCCGAATCGATAGCTAACAACTTGAGGTTTTTATTTTTCATACATCAAGGTGGATTAAATTTGAGACCAAATTCCAATAATGCCGTTCCATCTTCAGAAAAATTCACAGTTGAAAGATTTAAAAGTCTATCGTGAAAGGAATTTATCGGTTGCATTGGTTTATCAAACGAATGTTCAATGTTGTGTTGCAAATTATAAAAAGCATAATGAGTGACGAGATGAATTGATGATTGAATTGATGCATCACACTCAATAATCTTGTTTTCGTCAACATCTAGTAAATCACTAAAAAGTGTTGACATCAACATACTTGATTTAACATTTCAGTAAAACCATCATCTTAATTTTAAAATCTACACAAACTCACCTATACATATCATTGCATTGACTATCTATCAAATCATGCAATCGCGCATAAAATGGATACACCCGAAATGCCACCCACACTTTTGCAGGTGAATGTTTGCTAATGAGATTTTTATAGGGTAACAAGTTTTTACCTACATAGGTGCTTTTCACTCTTAAAGCACAGTAACAATAATTAAATATTGTAGAAACGTTATACAGGGTGGGACGTGGTTACTTCCTTATTTGAAACTCGCGCCACAAAGCGGTCATTAATATTAGAGTGTTGGACTAGTTCAGTGTCAACAATGCAGTGGACAAAGGAAGCGCGCGCGTTCGCCGTGGAGGCCTACTTTTCCTTCAGCCGTTCGGTCATCGCAACTCAGCGTGCATTCAGAAATCATT